>JAWNND010000738.1:0-17508 GCA_035043265.1 Drosophila testacea
TACACTTTATGGGGTCTGCCACGCCTCCTTCTGCCTGTTACGCACTTTTTTTTTGGAAAAAAGAAATAGACCCTTTTGTACTTTTTTAAAGTACAGGATCCAAAAATATACGGACGAACAAACAACGGAAGGACGGATTGGGCTGTTGATGCTGGGTCTATCAAGCCTCCGCCTGTTACGCACCTTTTTTTGACAAACTAAAATAAATGAATCCACTTAAGTACAAGCAAGCTAATAATATACTTTCAGTACGGTCATTGGCTTGTGTTAACAAATCCAATACGGCTTTCCATTAAGAAGGTTATTTGAGCTTTTTAAAATCAGCCTCAATCTATATTTATAATTATTATTATTTATTTGCTTCCCAGTTCCAATACCAGGAGCGTCCGATATGGTCATATGGTGAGATGAAAAAAAAAAAAATCGTTTCTAATCAGAAGGACGCTCCTGGTATTGGACTAGAGATCCCACAGTCTAGTTACCAACACGCACGGGGCGACCAAATTATGGCTTGGAGCCGAATTATAAAAAATGTAGTCGATCCCTCGGTGTCAAGCGATGGAATAATGCGAAAGGAACAATATTTAAGCAATCTGCTAGAGAATGTTTCAGAAGTAATCGGGAATATGGGTCTTGCTGCTTAAAAATGCATTTTGGAGCAAGACAATGACACAAAGGACACGTGCCTTTTGGTCAAAATTTGGATGTAAGAACCAAAATTTAAGTCCATTAAGTGGCCACCACAATCTCCCGATATGAATCCTATTGAAAATCTATGGAACCATTTAAAATCAAAGCTTGCGAAATATGCCGTCAATATATATGAAATGATGGAGCTATGGGAGAGGACAAAGGACATATGGTATGCTATTCCCCCTGTTTTTGGTGCAATTCTACACCCAAAGTATTCCAAAAACACAGAGGTAATTATTCACAGAGATGAATAACTTCCGCGTTTATTATCCGATCGGACTGAAATTTTCTTGACAGGTTTATTAAGCCATAGTGTATATTATATGTACCAAAAATTAAGGCGCTAGCAGTAAAGGTGCTCTTATAATTCCACAGACAGACAGACGGACATGGCTATATCGACTCGGCTGTTGATGCTAAACAAGAATATATATACTTTATGGGGTCTGTCACGGGTTATGGGTTCTGCCTGTTGCGAACATTTGAACAACCGTAATAGACACATTTGTACTTTTTTAAAGTCTTGGGTCTAAAAATGATTTATGAAAATATTTAAAATATGGCCGCGGTGGAAAACTGTAACATTTGACTTTTTTACATTTTGATTTGGCATATTTTACCCGATTTATTAAATGGCTTCAAATTTTCAAACATTTCAAAACATAGCTAACTAAATCACTAACAAAACAAGACTATGATCGTTGGCATACGTGAGGTAGAAGCGAAGACCGTTGAAGTGAGAGCACAGAACTCGTGTTACAGTTTTGCTCTTCAGTGTAGATAGCACATTTTACCAGATTTCAAGCCCTTTATCTATTTTTAATAGAATACGTGTAATCGCCATCTTATCGATTCTTGTTTTTGTTATTTGAAGTGTATAGTGCACAGGCCTTCGCATATGCTCAACTGCACTGTCGAACGAAGTCTTTTGACTCTAATGCTCCTGGTACAAAGTAAAACACGCACAACAAAGCCACGAGAGAAATTCGAACTAATCCCGTTACTAAGCAAATCTGTCAGCCCCTCTACTGTCAGCTAATGAGACTAAATTTTGATAAGTTCGTAAATGGTCCGATTATAACCCTCTAACAGACAAAATCGAAATAATGGTTCGATTAAGCTGATAATTTTTTTTCCAAGTAAAGATAGATTATGTAAGCTTAAGTTTGGAATTTAATTTTCGTTGATCGGAACGGACTCTAGGTCAAAAAAAACTGAAGACCGTCTACAGACCGTCTTGTCGGTTTGAGCGTAAAAAATGTTGCTAGTGTACGGCAGTATGATTTTAAGTGGTATGTATCATTTTTGTTGGCTGATCCTCTTAAATTAAGATAACACCTTGAGCAAAAATACTTTAAATTGTGACATTTTGCATTGTTTGAACAGCTACTTTCCTTGCATATCTAAACGAATTGGTAACTTTAACTTAATATTATATCATATTCAATATTATATCAAATAGTATTAGGAATACGAAAAACAGCTCATATCATGATGGTTGGTAAGCTGATCAACTGATGCTTGACGAGTGCTATTTAACGAACGCTATCTTGATGTATACAAGTCCTCGAGTCAGAGTATTTTCTGCAAGGAAGCGCTTGCAAGCAAAATATACTACCTTAGCTCATATTCAGAAAATTGTAGAAAAACACAATCATATTATTTCTGCTCTTCGTTTTAACGGCCCATAAGGTCGTCAATCAATTCGACTCCTCCCATGTGAGCATTGTGTTTCTTAAAGTATTCTGGACAATTGATTTCATAACAATCCTATCAATTTGTTTTTCGGATCACACCGAGGTGCCTTAGCTTTTTAGACCCTGTACTTTAAAAAACTACAAAAGGGTCTATTAAGTTTGTGCAAAAAAAAGTACGTAACAGGCAGAAGGAGGCGTGGCAGACCCCATAAAGTATATATATTATTGATCAGCATCAACATCCGAGTCGATATAGCCATGTCCGTCTGTCTGTCTGTCTGTTTGTCTGTGTGTCCCATTTTTGAGTTCCTAGATCTCAGAGACTATAAGAGCTAGAGACACCAAATTTTGCATGTAGGTTCATCTATATCTTGCTTTAACGATCTTTGGTATATATGTATAATAGACTTTATAGTTCAAATGGGGTCCGCCACGCCTTCTTCTGCCTGTTTTGCACATTACTTTCAATCTAAATAAACATATAAATTCAAAAATATATATTTACATGCATAAAAGACCATTACACTTTTTGAACAATCTTGTCAATTTCAGTATACAGTGAAACCTCTCTTGGGCGGACACTCATGGTCGCCCAATTTGTGTCCGCTCAAGGGGAGTGTCCGCCTAAAGGAATATTTTTTTTCTACTGCGTCTTAAAAAAATAATTATTTTTGGTTTGTCGAGCGTTCTTTAATTTCTTCTCTGATACGCAGGACTGCAAATGGCTTTCCAAATGTTATACTTATTCAAACGCTTTATAGTCATTTTGAACTCATATTTTTAATTTTTTAATTGTGGTCATCACATTATCATTCGAATTTATTGGGTCAGGATAATAGTCAGGCTCTTCCGGTTCTTCTTCGGATTCCGAATTATCATTGTTTTCGCCCACTTCTAATTTTTAATGACAAAACTAGCTCGTTTTTAAGAAATTCGTGTCCCGCCAAAAGAGGTTTTCGTTCGTTTTTGTCCTTTTTTTAGTGTCCGCGTCCGCTCAAGAGAGTGTCCGTTCAATAGAGGCAAAATTGGTCTGAAAACCCCACCAAAACCAACGTCCCCGAAAAAGTGTCCGCCCAAGGGGGGTGTCCGCCTATAAGAGGTGTCCGCTAAGGGAGTTTTCACTGTATATATGTATGCACATGCATACATGTTTAAAATTAGTGCCACAATTGCTCAGAATGACAGCACGTGCTTTTCGTTTGCAACAGCAGCTTTAACAGTTGAAATTTAAACATTCGTCTGTTAACTTAACATTTTGTTATGCAGCATTACATATTAGCGTCACTATATGGAATAATTGTCGTCGAATATCTTCCGTGCTTATTGTCCGATTACGATTTTATTTTGGCGCTGTCGTTATCTCAAATCTCCAACTTGATAATGGTTATGGTTTTTGAGGTTTGTTGGAGAAGGGGATGACTCGTCAAATATTTGAGATTACCGATCTGTCCGGACCCGTCTAATCATCATAGGTGCCAAATCTGTAGCTGTAATAATGCTGTAGGTTTAACGTTTTTATGATTTATCGGCGTAGGAGGCGTGCCATACAAAATTTGAAACAAACTTGATCTGCGTGCAAATATAAGAAGTCTTCATACCAAAATTGGTGTTCCTAGGTCTTACGATCTCTGAGATCCTTTCGTTCATACGGACAGACAGACGAACATGGCTATATCGACTCGACTTCTGATGCTGATCAAGATTATATATACTTTTTGGGGTCTGCCACGCCTCCTTCTGCCTGTTACGTACTTTAACATTTTAAACATACTAAATATTCCCCAAAAAAAGATATAAAAAGATCCAATGAATGGTTGTTTAAGAAGTACAATAAGTTAAATTTTCCAAAACATTTAGACACCAGAAATAGGATGGCTTTTCCAACTGGTCCATTTAGACCAAAGGCTTTTGGGATGGCTCATGGCTCAAGCTTCTTCTACATCAATACATGTAGAAGAAATTTCGGCTTACTTGAATTGGAAAACATTAAATGAAAAGCTGAAGTCTTGAACGCTGCATCTGAATTACCAGCTTCATTAATTCCCTTTAGGCATTCTTGAATGGATTTGAAATGATCTGGACTACCAGATTTAATGTTGTCCCTAACATAGCCAAAGTCCTCCTCGCTTTCATTTCAACACGAAAATAATCGCTATAATTGGCATACGATATTTAAACGTAGTGGCACAGTGCACTATGGGAAATATTTCCATTTTTCGGGTATTTAGTCTTTTTCTTTAAGTATTAAAATAAGTAATTTTTTTGTGCTTACATCTTTAGATAACTTTAAACTGTAAAGTTCTATTCCAAAAATGTTTTATAACAGACCACTGTTAAGCATAACAGCTGTCAAAGTTAGCTGTTGCTGTTCATAAGAACGTGCTATAAGATTGCAATGTTTTTGCAGCCTATTTTCAAATTGTCAATATTCAACCGCGAAACATTCTTTTTCAAAATTTTGTGCACTTTGCACTTTGTGTTGGTTGTACTAATATTTTTGTATCTGTACTTGTTCTATTAACATTTTGTAAAATTAGGAAATGATTTCAAGTATAATTTCTTGGAAAGAGATTTCGACTTTGCGGATGCATAAACAAAGTCAATTAGGTTCCAAAGGTGTACACCCAAGTGAATGTCGTATTGCTATTAATTGTGATTTAAGGACAGTTCGTCTCAATGTGCACTTTTGCTCACATTTGTCGAAATTTGAGCTTTTTGCAGGTAACCTCTGTGAGAAGAACGTCGATATTGTTCAAATTGGCAAAGACGGAAGGATAAATTTATTTTAGAAGATGCCGCTTTGTCTTTTTAATAAGCGTATTTTCGAATATATTATAATTTTTTTTTGGCCTAGAAATTTAAAAAAAATTTGATTTAACACAAATTAAATTCAAAGTTGAGCTAGCCTAACATTTTTTTTTTTATTTTAAAAACTAGTTTTAAAAGAAGTTTGTTGGTTTGTTTTTAAAGATAAATTTATGTTTTATGTAAATAATATTTGTTTGTGACCTGTGCTTATCTCATTTAGTCATACTTTGATGTAGAGCTTAGCCTTAAACTAAACTAACCTTTTCATAAGAGCAAACACCTGACTTCAGTGGAATGCAACTAAAGGGATTCAAACTAACTCCAATTTTATTATTTAACTAAGGGGCTGGCCCCCTGTTCGCTTCGCTCGCCAACCCCCGGATTGCTTCGCTCGCTGAAATCTCCGGAAGAAATGTGGAGTGAAAATAGCTATAGCCGGACCTTATGTCAATTCTTACAAGAAAGCGGGAAATTAAAATTCAATTTTCGTTGCAATTGGACTTAAAATAATAGTACTTTGTATAATATAGAGAATTAATATTTTCGCTGCTCGCTGTTATAAAGTTTTCGCTGTAATTGGATTATAGCAGATTATACCCCCCTCCCTCCCCTAACGCACTCTGCTTTTGATTGTTTATTAATAGCATCAAAAGCCAGCTATATGATATAGTCATCCAATCTTTACCAAATTTTATCAGGATGTAGCAGATTAAAAAATTAAAGGGTCTATAAAAAACGTTTTTTAATACAGCAGAAATGATATTTCTTAAAAACCGAGATTAAGACAAACATTTACGATAAAAAAAAGGCGACTTTTCAAAATTTGGCAAATATTTTTGTTGAATGTATAAAGGACGGCATACTTAAAAATTTGAAATTGTTTTAAGTGTTGGTTGGTTGACTTAGCCGTAAGCATCTCTCTGGCAAAAACCATGAACAATTGCAATTTGTATGCTTTAATTAAAAAATCTTTCAAATGCCATTTTTGTGCGCTCATTAATGAGTTTCTATGGCAGTTGGGAGGCTACGGCAGCCTCACTTAACCATTCAGCCCCAAGAAACTACAAAATCATGCTTGACATAGCGTGAACTCCACATAAACGATAGCATATATACATACATATATCCATATAACTACACTTTGTGTTTGTATGTGAGAGTGTGTTTAAGATAGTAGTCTTGATAGGTTTAGCTCACGTTGACGTCTTCTCGAGCAGATGTGGGGGGAATTCTGCACCTTTGATAAAAGGAAAGGCTCAAACTTTATTATTATAACTTATTTTATTTTTTGTCTTTTTTGTAGCCAATGGCTGTTGCATACTGCACGCTTTGTGTGTGTTGTAGCAGACATGTGCCGCTTCTTAGCGCGCCAAATTGATTTTTAATTATGAGTTGTCAAAACATGTTATATAAACGAGCTCTTTTTCTCATATTCTGAGAAATCAATAAAGTTTGAAATCTCCGTGGAAAATCTGAAAAAAAAACATCTTTACGAAGTGAAAAAAGATTAAAATTTTTGATATGCAATTTAGCGACGAAAAATATTTAATTAACATATGATCTATTCTACAAATAAAATGTATCAGTCGTAAGGGCCCGATAGTAAAATACCCTGTCCAACTAGAGACCGCTGTGAAATTCCACATGCATACATGCATCCATATATGTGTGTACATACACCCAGCCAGCATTTCAAGAAATTTTTGATCATATTCGAGTCTTTTTCGACTCCTCTAACTGATTAAAATAGTCCAAAGCGATATTTTTTTCTGATCCACAATGACTCATTCATCGGTAGAAAATGGTACCCTAGCCGCAACTCTTCCGAAGGAGTCGTTTATGACCCGCATTTCTGATCAGTTTCGACTCCTTTCGAGTCATATTTTTAATTTCAAATTTATAAAAGAGTACATATTTTATTGAATATTAGTTTAAGAATGACTTTCTGTACTTATTTAATTTAAGCTTACTTTCATCACCGTTTTATTTATTAGCACATTTTATTTATTTTATGAATTACCAAACTTACGTGGAAACGAACTCGGGACCTCAAGCTTCAGAGTCGGGCACTCTATGCAGTGGGCTACGATGAAAAAAATTTTTTGTGTGGTAAAATATGACGAGTTGCAACAGCCAAAATAATCACATTTCAATCACCTGCACGATCAATTGCATAAAAGATTAATCCTTTTGTAATCATAAAAAGGCTCAAAAAAGACTCCTCAAGGTGATTTTCTTAAAAACGATCTTCCAAATGCTGGCTGGGCATGCAGAACATTACACCCTTAAAATTAGAGCCCAGTTCTTAATTTTGAAGTTGAGTCCTTGTTTTTAGCATTTTTCAAGAGTTAAATTGTTAAAAACAAAACACAAAAAATTGGAAAATCCTTCCCGATTATTTCGACTTATTTATCTATCTATATTAAATTATGAAAATATCTTTTGATCGATATGTAACTCGATCTGATCGGACTATAGTAGCAAATTTTTCATACTTTCTGTGAAAATGTACTGCAAGTCGGCTATTGCGTCTTTCGTCTTGATTCGTCACTAGCGTGCTTGGATTACAGTCGAGGACACAATTTTAGTCTTGCGAAGTGTTTAATGAGTATTCTTCTCCAGAATCTGCAAAGATAAGCAGATTTTAGTTCTTAGTCTAGCGACTCATAATGAAAATTGTCAGTATCTTATTTGACCATTTCGTTCAGAAAAACGTTATTTACAAAACTAAAATTGAAAAATTTAAATAATATTTATTAACCGCAAAGAACAACAATAAAACTCTACAGATTCTATAGTCTGTACTCTCATTCATATTATATATTGTTCTTCATATTTAATGTCTATAGCAATTTGTTAGCAAACCAACTGAGACATACAGACATACATACGCAATTAAGCTGTTCAATTAAAATATTGCAACTTTCATTTTCAAAACATTTTTCGATACCGCTAGCGGTAATTGAAACATATATTTTGTAGTCTGAGTATATAAAATCACGTCAAAGTAACACTTGAGCACGACATGAGCCAGTGTCAAAGCTAGGCAGATTCAGCTTGAGCGACATAGTCAGAAATTTCACCAATTTTGCACGTTTTACGGTGTCTGGCAATCTGTCTGAGGGTGTCGTAGATACTGAAAAGCAAACACCAATTGGTGTCCGTCTCTGACAATGTTAGTTAATCATTTAATTTCATTGCGCGTGCCGTTTTGTTTAGTCAAATGGATATTCGGCAGCAGGAGCAGCCCCAAGTTTAACACCCGTTTGAAGCCATATCAATAATTATCAGCAAAGTCATCAAGCCATGTCGATAGCAGTCGAGGCTGAGGCTGAGGCAGAGGCAGTTTCAGAGACAGGCCAAGAGGCAGCACACCTTGTTTGCCCGTTGTCAATTCAAGCCATCATTTTGGAAAATTGTGACATTTAGAAACAACAAATCCTAGCAGGCGGGGATCATTAGGCTCTCTTAACTGTGTTCGTGTTGCCAGATATTTTTGTATGTCAATGGGGTATAGAAATCGAAAGTTTCACACTTGTCAATTAAGTGTACCGAGCGATGGTTGTTGTTGTTGTTGTTGTTGCTGCCATGCCTCATCGGACAGACTGCAGTTAAAAAGTGGACGTCAATGAAAATGAAATTTTATTGAGATTTTTTTTTAGTTTGAAATTAATTAGAAAAGTTTAATAGTGTGCGAGTGTATGTGTGTGTTTTGGTAGCTTAATTGCCTTGGACGTGTGTGAGTACTTATATAAGTCGTAAAATATTTAAGCCATAATAATCTGGTATTGAAAAACGACTATCACTTTTACTATCACTCGTCCGTCGTGGTCGTCAGCTCTCTTCACATAAACTTAACAAGCGAAAATCATTTGTTGCACTTCTAAGCGATTCTTCAGTGAAAGCGTTCATAATTGGTGACAGGAGGAGGGTGGAAAAAAATCGAGAAGGTGAGAAAGAGAGAGAGAGAAAGAGAGAGAGAGCGAGAGAATTGTTGACAATGTTGGATTGCCTGCAACTTATGCAATCAATCTCATCAGTCAGCCTGCATGACAGCCAACTTCAGTGGCTCATTGAACGCTTCATAATTATTGTAGATACTTGTATCTATATACATATGATACATACATAAATGTATACACATACAGTACTCACTTGTATCTCCAACCCATTTTCACATGGGCGACCGGTTGCATTTCAACATCCAAACTTGGCTTAAATAATGCACTCGCACTTTTACTTGATGGCAACAAAATTAACCAAAAAATACGGTAAGCTACAGTGGAGCAAGCTCGACAGTAGGAGACCCAGTACTTTCTGAATGCAAAGCGTTCACTATTGATTGTTCTTCAATAATGCGTACCAAACAATAGATGGCGCCACTACGAAGTTAATAAACACAGAGGTCGCTAGCGTCTCTTCTTCTTCCTTTTGCCTGTAACATTGTTAGTTGAATAACTTCCGTGTTTATCATCCGATTGGAGTGAAATTTTCTGGACAGGTTTGGACCATAGTGTATATTATTTGTACCAACAATCAAGTCGCTAACATTAAAGGGGCGTCTTCAATTCGACCTCGAAATTTTGTATTTCAATTTCCGGGAACTGATAGGGGCGTGGTGAAAATCTAAAACAAACTTGATCAACGGGAGATACAGGTGAAGCTACATACCAAATTTGGTGTCTCTAGCTGTTATAGTCTCTGAGATCTAGGTGTTCATATTTTCAAAATTTTGATCAGCCGTATACTATCCGTTTATTATCCGATCCGGATAAAACTTTCAGGACAGAATTGGATTATAAAGTTTATCATGTGTGCCAAAAATCATATCGCTAGCATGAAAGGTGCTTTCGTTATTCGACTTTTAAATTTTGTATCAAATTTACGGGGGCGGAGGGGGGCGTGGCAAAATTCTAAAACAAACTTGATCAATGCAATGTATAGATAAACCTTCATGCCAAATTTGGTGGCTCTAGCTCTTATAGTCTCTGAGATATAGGTGTTCAAAAAAGGGACAGACAGACGGACAGACGGACAGACGGACATGGCTATATCGACTCGGCTGTTGATGCTGATCAAGAATATATATACTTTATGGGGTCTGCCACGCCTCCTTCTGCCTGTTACGCACATTTTTTGTGCACAAACTTAATAGACCCATTTGTACTTTTTTAAAGTACTGGGTCTAAAAAGGCCCAAAACGAAAGCGAAAGTTCTTTTGTATAGCGTTTGCTGCTTGTGGCAGAGTTGATTCTTATCATTGCTGGCAACTTGCAACTTTTGTCTGCGTCTGCGTCTGCAACGCGAGGCGGCAGATTTATTTATGCACTTTTCATTTCACTTAACAGCACATAAAACGATGCCGAGAGCAGCCGCTACACAGTCGCATTGTCGCTTAACTTTCTTCCAAAAAAGGCAAGTAATACAACAACTCCAACAACAGCAACAGCAACAACGACAACGACAACTACAAACAACGACTACAGCAATGCAGATCGAAATTATGCGCAGATGGAGGCGCCAACATTGGACACTCGATGCGTTCGCTCTTCACCCGATTCTTTAAATTCCAGCTGAGACAGTGGACGGATTGGCGAAAGAGCGATTAAAATACTGTGCAGTGGGACGGCTTAAATAATATTAGAGCTTCACTTAAATATTTCTTAAGCAAATCTTTAAATCAAATATGTAGTATTTTGATGTTATCATACCAAATGTGGCCTTACTTTTTTTCTAGCACCATTTTTTAAACCCTGATCAGGTATGTTAAGTTTAATAAAACTATGTAAAAGGTAGAAGGCGGCATGGCAGACCCCATAAGCTTTATATGTATACTGATAATCGGTATAAGAAGCCAAATCGATATAGCCATGTCCGTATGAACATTGAATATGAATATTGTTATTTTTATTATATTTGTGTGAAATATTCAAACTTTCAAAAAATTGAACTAGATACGTTGACTCATATCATTTTATTTGGAATTTAAAACATTTCTACTTTTGAATGTAGTATTCTGGATTGTTACTACGCCTGGTCTGATAAACTAGTGCCACGTCGAAAGTCAGCTTGGCCGGGGCCCGGGCTAACGGTAAGTCATTAACATTCACTAACGGTTAGCTGAAGAAAAAACCATGTTGTTATATATTTTAATGTACCGTAGGATCTGCCAGCGAAATGTGTAGCGAGGCACTTCGAGGATCGTCTTTAAGATGAAGAATGGCTCTTCAGTGTGGTAGAACGAACTTCACATTTCCTAGCTGCCTGGACGGTATATCATTAGCATTCCCATCCTAAAATTATAATCATCTATCTGTCACTCGGCCAGATACCGAGTGTATGTTCAGGAAATCAAGTAGCGGATAACATCCGTTTCCAAAAGAAAGGAAAAACGACCTAGCGGACCTCAACTCAATGAAAACTCTTGCCGTTATAAAAGAAATAGTGTTGATGTAGGAGCTGTAGGTTCAGAAGGGAAGCAGTAGATCCAATGGGTCGCAGTGCAATTTTCCCAACAATAATAATACTAGAAATAATAAAAATTGTTACTGTTCTTAGAAAATCATCTCAAATTATACTCATGCATAAATATAATTAGATTTTCTCCACGACCTCAGTGAGTTTTCAGCAAACGTTTAAATATGCTAAAAACTAGTTTTATTTTAAAAATAAATTGTCTTAAATTTATTTATTTATAAGTACATAAATTTCAAATTGTGCCATTGTTTGGCCACCCAGAATATGCGACCTGTTTGGGTCCAATTAAATTTGCCGCATTTTAATCGAGTCGGCTGTGAAACAAGTCAATGCAGTTGCAGTTGTTGTATTAAGCTTTCAGTTGTGTCCGGTGTCCAGGGTCCGGCGATCGGGTTAATTTGTGAAAGTTGAGTGTAAACAATTGGAGCCCATAAATTTAATCAGGCGTGGCCCGAACCAAAAAGTGTGCAGCCCTTTTCAATATATTGAGTCATATATTCTGTGGCCCCATCCTTTTTGTTGACATTGCATGTAAAATATTTGGAGCAAAACTGATTTAATTGACACTGGCGTTGCATAATGTGTGCAGCAGCCAATATCAATGTCCATTCATTTTCTGTCATTGCCACTACCTTTTTGTCCTTAGCTGTGGCAAGGTGACCGTTTCTCCTGTGCGATAAAAGGCGACCGTATTTAATGTGGCATAATTGGCCAACGCAAATCTCTGTAGAGGAATTAACTGGGTTAGTGGCGCCATCGTCAAAGCAAAGAAACCTAAAAGCACAAAAAAAATATTGAAACCGAAGTTGAGGCTGGAGCCGAGGCAACATCGACAACCAGTTCGTGTAGTGTGATTTTATCTTTAATAGGAAACAGCTAAGGTAACAGACAAGTACAAAGCCAATGCGCCGCCAATGGCAATTGTTATTGCCTGTTTTTGCTGTTTTTACCCAAATATTTTTTGTTTCTCAGTTTGTTTTCTTAGAGACAAACAAATGTTGTGTTAACATGAAAAGGGTTTTGCTTTTTTTTCAATTGCTGGCAACATGCAACCAGGAGTCTATCTAGAAACAAATGTTGCGACTTTTATAATGATATCAACGAACGCAATCAAATTGCAGCGTTAAATGTAAAACAAGTCTGCGCAAGTAATCCTTTCATTTGAGTCAAATCAACATCCATTGTCTCTACTTTCAATCGGCTAGTCTCTCAATCTCAGATAATTTGCATTCTCTGCAGTTACAAATATTGACGGACAAAGCTTTAAACAGCTTAAGAAAATGAATGTTCTTCGTTTCGTGTAAAAAAATCTTTTTGCTTTCAAGGTTAGTTCTTGACTCTGTACCTAAAAAGTACAAGGGCACACTCCATTTATAAAAAAAAAGTGACTGAAAGTGAATGAAATTGTCTGGACAGGTTCGGAATATAATGTTTATTATATGTACCAGAAATCCGCTAGCATTAGAGGGGCTTTTGTAATTTGACATCGAAATATTGTATTTCAATTTCCGGGGGCGGAGGGAGGCGTGTCAAAAATTTAAAACAAACTTGACCAATGCAAGATACAGACAAACCTACATGCCAAGTTTGGTGTCTCTAGCTCTTATAACTAGTCTCTGAGATCTAGGATCTTACAAAAGTGACAGACGGACAGACAGACGGGCGGACATGGCTATATCAAGAATATATGTATATAGTTTATGGGGTCTGCCACGCCTCCTTCTGCCTTTTCAACTTTTTTTTTGCCCAAACTTAATAGACCCATTTGTACTTTTTAAAGTACAGCTAGTGCCTTTGCTCTCCTTAAGGTTCTTAGTAAGAACTTCTTACATGTAAACTTTCTCTTACAGGTGAACTTAATTCTCGCCACTGAAGACTTTGTCTCTCACTTGAAGCTTTTCTGCTCTTAAAGATTTTTAAGTAGATCACTCCTCTCTATAAGTTAAGCTTTAGTGTTCCTAAAGTTATTTAGCCAAATGAAAGTAAATAGTTTAGAGCAAAAATTTTTGATACTCTGCTTTTATGGATCTTTCTTAAGGAGACTGGTACTGGGTCTTGGTTTTTATTGGACAACTCACAATAAAGCAAGAGGCCTGTTTCATGATGGCCTTTGTGAGAGCCACTGCTGTTGTCAGTCAGTTGGTCAATTAACTAGTTATTTTCGTTATTTCATTATTTTTATTTCCATGTTGACAAAATGCAGCGCATTTTGGGATGATGTGTCAGACGGCAGATGAGAGCAGCCGACAACGACGACGACGTTGATCCATGAAAAATATTTATAATTGGCAGGCTGTAAATATTGTACACGGTGGACAGGAACCGTAGATAAGTTTCATAAAACTGTCTACAAAAGGAGAAACTGTCTGAGAAGGAGGTTTCATTGTGGATGACTTTATATGACGAATTCGTTGACAATAAAATCCATGTTACTTTAATACCGAGAACATCCATGCGTAAAATATTGCACTTAGCATGAGTTTTTGCGAAAAGACGAGATTTAATTTATTATTATAGTATGGTAATAGTCTTTAAACGGACAGCTCATTTGTCAACTTTCATGTAAGTAACTATAATGTGTGTATATGTGAAAACTCCCTTAGCGGACACCTCTAATAGGCGGACACCCCTCTGGGCGGACACTTTTTCCATGACGGTGGTTTTAATAGAGTTTCCAGAGGAATTTTGCCTCTATTGAGCGGACACTCTCTTGAGCGGACGCGGACACTATAAAAAAGACAAAAACAAACTAAAACCTTTCTTAGGCGGACACACACATGACGAATGACCAAAATTTCAAAATTTAAAAATGATTTAAAGATGATAACAAAGCGTTTGAATATATTAAATTATTTGGAAAGTCATTTGCAGTCCTGCATATTTGAAAAAAGACTTAAAAGCGCGACAAACTAAAATAGTTTATAAATAAAAATTATAGATTCGCTGTTATTAATAACACTTATATAATTAATTACTTAGTAAATTATTTTTTGAAGTTAGTTTTTCTTATTTCTTAAGTCATTATTATTACAATAAACGCTGTACTGAACAACCAATTAAAATTGGGAAAAACACCAAAAAGATAGAATTATTCCCTTAAGCGGACACTCCCCTTGAGCGGACGAAAATTGCCCGACGATGATGGTCCGCCCAAGGGAGTTTTCACTGTAACATATATACATACTTACGTATGCTAGTTGTAAGTCCGATCTTTTTACATCTGTTTAAAAGACAATAGTTGGTGACGCATAAATTCTCTTTAAATTTTAGTTATCTATAATCAAATTCAAACTTCGTTTTCTGAATTTGTCGACAGTTTTATGAAACCTATCGTCGCTTCTTGCCCACCGTATGCATAAGTACGCATAAACAGATGTGAGATGTGAAATTCAAATTCAAAAGAAAAACTTGTTGGCAATCAACAAAATCAATCAACAGCTGAGCAATTGACGGTCGCCCGCCGGCAGCGGGCAACAGGCAACAGGCAACACACAGCAGCCGAATGGCCAATAGAGTTATCAATTTTAGTGGCAATGTGTCACAATGTGTCGTTTAATTGCAGCCACCTAAGTGTGACAGAGAAGAAATATAGCGAGAGAGATACTATATTTAGATAGAGGGGCGAAGAAAGTCCGTCAAATAAAATGGCAAGTTTGTGTGCAACGTGAAACAACCCAGACGCCGGTTTTGTTTTCATTTTTCATTTAATGGCGCGACTAGTAACTAAAATTTCATTTAATAACGACAGACATTAAAAGTCGGTAAACGAAATAAAGTTATAGTTGAAAGACTATAAATTACAACAACAAAATCAACTTAAACAATTGAAAGGCCAACAGCTACTTGCAACATATTTCAAGGTGAAATGAGTGCGTGTCGCCTCTCGAGCCGGCCCGAAGTTCAGTTTTAAATAATATAATATAATAATATAATAATCCAATCAAGATCAAGATATTAGTGAGCAATTCGTGTAACCCTAATAAATTTTACTCTAAAAAAAAAAACAAAAAACAAAAAAGCAAAATAAAGAAATATATGAAATTGAAAGATTTGTTCGTTTGTTTTCTTACGAACATTTTAAACGGCAATTTTACGCAATTTGGTCATACTGACTGCAATTGCATTTAACACCACATGTTCGAGTGTTGTGTGAGTGAGTATTTAAGTGATGCGCTATGTTGCAACTAAGCATAAACAACACCATCACCACAACAACACTTGTCAAGTGCAACGAGGGCATTCTCTTCAGTACCATCAAGTTCGTTGCCTGAGTCTTTGGTCTTAGTTTTGAAGTGCAACACGTCTCGTCGCACCGACAATCTTCCGCATGTCAGGGTCAATTAGCATTGAACTGAGGCTGTGCGTGATAAAAATGTCAAAAGGTTTCGAATGGTATTTCATCTGATGTTGGTATTGCTATTTAATGGCTTTAACTGGCATTGTTGTTGTTGATCAAGTCCACTTCAGTTTGCCAGCACTGATCCGATCCAATCTGGTCCGAAGTGTCTTGTGTCATTGAACCGAGAAAAGTATGTGTGCATTGTTTTCCAGATTAATAGTGTATTACAAAATATAACGGGCCAGAGACCAAGCTAACACGTCTTAACCTTTCATATCTTCTTAGCTCCGTCACCGCTTTAACTGCAAAATTTGATGCAGCCTTTAATTCAACCGACAATTGCACCAAGTCTTCCAAGCTAATAAGCTTGTAAACGACTGATTTTGCGGTCCCCCTGAAAACAGTACAGGACATCGGCATCCTCCGCTATGTCCTCGCAGTGAGGATACCATGGCGAATCCTCGTGCCCACGGCGGTGGAAGTATGCCCTAGGACAACAAGCCATATGTTGATGTCTGGGGTCAACCGATAGGTCCAGTGACGTTTACTACTAAACATTTACTACATCATTGATGGCTCGTAAAAAGTCTCTAATGTGTATCGTAGGAGACATATAGGCATTTCCTCCAGAGGTTCAACTAGGACCGAAAAATTAAATGTTTTTAATCACAGTATTTTTAGTGCATAATTATAAAATTAAATGTCTACATTTTTTTAGTTCAATGGTTTCATAGCATATGTCATTCATTTTCATGAGGAAATTTGACTGAAAAGTTTTGAATTTTCTAGTGATTTAAATCCAAACTAAACATCGATTTAGAATCGGATTCTTTAATCGGAAATTTCGACATCGATTGACCAATTTTTCATACACATTTTAACCTAGATCGCGATCAGTAACATAATTTAATTTTGTTATTAACACATGTATGTTTTTATATACATATGTAAATTCATAAAATTATAGCTCAAACTTACTTTGGCATTTTTGTAAATTTTAAATTTTCTATGAAATTAAATTTTGACACTGCGCGTATGTGTTGTATATTTCTCTAAGGATGTGCAAGGAGTCAAATTTTTCATGAAAATCGATTTACTTAAATCAATTAATCGGCTAAAAATACATCTAGTTAAAAAACTCGAAAATCGCGTATGCAAAAATCGACTAATCGATGTTTTGTTACATCACTATATTTTCACTTTAAGGCTTAAAGTTTAAGCTACTTTTAAAAGCATCTTTTTTTTTATTATTTGGCTGACAAACCACGTTTAAAAAAAGTTACGTGTCCCTAGTTTACAAATCAAAAAACTTAGTGATTACTATCAACAAATGTTTATTTTTGAATTTCAAAATTATGTTCGTTTGCGATTGTAAGTATAGTTTTTACTAAATGTTCCTGGCATTAGAATGATGAAAATTTTAAATTTGGCACAAATCAAACGTCCTATTCATAAAAATAAATATATCATAAATATTTTACAATTTTATATTAA
>JAWNND010000739.1:0-12890 GCA_035043265.1 Drosophila testacea
GTTCACTCACACACATGTTCATTTTCACCCAATTTAACATAGCAGACATTTCTGAATATTAACAGAACACGCCTCACTCACTCTCACTCACTCTCTCATGCCTCACACTGTTAGTAGCATAGTAGTATAGGTAAAAACAGACTGTAATGCGCCAGTGCCAAGTTCACAATCTCGCCGCTACTCAACAAGTGCAAATTTAGACTCTTGAGTCATTTTCGCCTCTCTGAGCATATTATTCTGTTACATCGTCGCTTATTCTACCCACCCACGCCATGCACACTGACATACTAGACTCACACATACTACTACACATCACCGCAAGCAGCTGCAGCCAATTCGCATAGCAGCTCAGTGCTCTGTGTTTTTGTCTGTGTGCGTTTTGGCTGTCAAGTTTTGTTTGGTTCGAGGGGAAATATGCTGATAATTGCACAGATGATATGTTAAGATACAAAACAAGCAAAACCAACCAAAGGAGCTCGAAATGTATATTTCTTAAAAGCCAACTTAGCCTAGTTTTAGGTAGAATTTGATCTTTCTCACACTATTTAGTGCGTTAAAATTCAAATTAAATAGAAATATACTAAAATCAACAGTTTTCTACTCCTAGCGAAATAAAGCCTTTTGAGCTATTTTCAACCGGCTGAACTATTTTTAATAGTAAAAGCATATTGCTAGTTCCACACTAGCGCACTTTTTAGGCCTTAGTATAGGTCAGGAAATGAATTTTTACACCAATACTATCTTAGTTTGAACCGTTTCACACGAAGGGGTTCAAGTTAGAGGGAGAAAGTGTGAGCGAGTAGGACGTACGTATTAACTTTCTTTTTGCCGACTACATTCCTACAGCGGCCGGTGCGACTCGCCAGCGGTCAGGGCTCGAGCCTCAAAAACTCGGGTCCTGACTGTCGATCGCATCGGACGTGTGGTGCGTGGTGCGTGCAGTGCAAGTAAAATCGATTGCATGCCAACTGCATATAGTACGTAGGTGTGAGAGGGCAATTAACAATTATAAAATACAATAGCCCAACTAAATCAATTAAATGCAAATACAAATCAATTGTTAATTGTAAACTAAGTGCTAAACAAAATGTAATTACGAAACGAGAAACGAGAAATTTTAATAAAACCTCAAACAACTGAGGCACAAAACTCTCGTACCAAACGAGGCACAAAAAGCGAAAAAAAAACAAAAACCTCGTACCAACTGACGGTACAAAGTGTTTACAGAGGTTGCCATCTGAAGCTGCAAATCGCAGACTACGATTATACACGTGCGAATGCCTTCGTTTACATCTACAGAAGGCATTCGCACGTGTGTAATGGTTTTGCAGTAATATCTGGTCTGCGATTTGCAGCTGGTGGAGTAGCAGGATACCAACCTCTGTAAACGGCTTTTTCGCTTTTGTACCGTCAGTTGGTACGAGGTTTTGTTTTTTTTTCGCTTTTGTACCTCAGTTGGTACGAGGTTTTGTGCCTCAGTTGTTTGAGGTTTTATTAAAATTTCTCGTTTCTCGTTTCGTAATTACATTTGTTTAGCACTTAGTTTACAATTAACAATTGATTTGTATTTGCATTTAATTGATTTAGTTGGGCTATTGTATTTTATAATTGTTAATTGCCCTCTCACACACGTATATATGCAGTTGAAATGCAATCGATTTTATTTTACTTGCACGCACCACACGTCCGATGCGATCGACAGTCAGGACCCGAGTTTTTAGGCTCGAACCCTGACCGCTGGCGAGTCGCACCGGCCGCTGCAGAAAGTGTCGTCGGCAAAAAGAAAGTTAATTTATGCGTCCTACTCGCTCACACTTTCTCCCTAACTAGCGAACCCCTTCGTGTGAAACGGTTCAATCTAAGATAGTATTGGTGTAAATATTCATTTCCTGACCTATACTAAGGCCTAAAAGTGCGCTAGTGTGGAACTAGCAATATGCTTTTACTATTAAAAATAGTTCAGCCGTGTATGAAAATAGCTCAAAAGGCTTTATTTTGCTAGGAGTAGAAAATTTTGATTTATCATTTCTATTTATTTTGAATTTTAACGCACTAAAGATGTGAAAGATCAATTCTACCTAAAACTAGGCTAAGTTGGCTTTTTAAGAAATATACATTTCGACTCCTTTGGTTGGTTTTGCTTGTTTTGTATCTTAACATATCATCTGTTTAATTATCAGCATATTTCCCCTCAAACCAAACAAAACTGACAACCAAAACGCACACAGACAAAAACACAGAGCACTGAGCTGCTATACAAATTTGGCTGTAGCTGCTTACGGTGATGTGTACTTGTATGTGTGAGTCCAGTATGTCAGTGTGTAAGGCATGGGTGGTTAGAATAACCGACGATTAACAGATTATATGTTCAGAGAGCGAAAATGACTCAAAAACTAAATTTGCACTTGTTGAGTGCTTATTTGGCTAGGCTTGTGATGCGCTATGCATTACAGTTTGTTATACCTAAACTACTTTACTAATAACAGTGTGAGCATGACAGAGAGAGTGAGGGTGAGAGTATACGTTCTGTTAATTAGCAGAATTGTCTGCTATGTTAAATGAGTGAAATGATCATGTGTGTGAGTGAACGGTTACGCCTGTGCCCTGACCTAGCCTAACATTAACATACAATTTGAATATTAAATATAACGTTGAACATTAAGCTTAGACAATAAAGAATACAATTTGATGGTACAGAGCAATTTAACAGATGATAAATTAAGTGAATAGGAAATTTTAAATTAAAAAACCTGGCTATTGTGTGAATGATTGAAAATAATTAATAAATGTAAAAATGAAAACTGAGAATATTTTTGGGCACTAATTCCCTGTCCACCACGCATTTTTCCCTTGCTCATATGAGCCAGTGCTAGTTATTAAATGCATATTTGCAGACATTATTTGGCGGGGACGATACAGTAAAAAAGCCATGTTGCTGGAACATGTATTACAGTTACATTTTCAAGACTCATAAGAATCTATTTGGACCTTTAATATGCCCATGGGACAGTGTGAAAAAAACAATACGTGTAAACATAAATACAAAAGACGTATTGAAAAAACACTGCCCTAAGTTAAAATTGTATGCAAGACAGGGTTGTTGTGTGTCTTGCATACAGATTTCTCTTCTTTACGGGAGAATTAAATTGGCTGGTGACTCGAAGCACTCCAGATGGGAGTGAGTCGAGCCCCGTTGTTGTTATTATTACCTATTTTAAAATTTACTAATACTGCCAAACAGTGATAAACAAACTACCTAAGGAATTAAAAATGTGAGTACTACTAGTGAAAGTGCAGGAGCACTGAATGTATTAACACGTGTATTGATAAAATATTTTTCTTTCCTTTTTACAGGTTAATTGGCTTAAGTTTTGTTCAATTAGGACATAAAATATAGTGCAAGCTAACTTTGGCGCGCCAAAGTTTGATACTTTGCAGTGCCCTGTGTAAGACGTCAGATTTTTTAAAAAATTTTATGATTTTGAACCGATCGATCCTATGGCAGCTATATGATATAGTAGTCCGATTTACACCAAATTTGGTCAGCCTATTTAAAACTTAATCAAACACACAATGTTTATATTTGGTTGAGATATTTTGAGAAACAAAAAAGTTTTTCATACTAAATGTTGTGTTCGAACCGATCGTTCCTATGACAGCTATATGATATAGTAGTCCGATTTACACCAAATTTGGTCAGCCTGTTTAAAACTTAATCAAACACACAATGTGTATATTTAGTTGAGATATCTTGAGAAACAAAAAGTTTTTCATACTAAATGTTGTTTTCGAACCGATCGTTCCTATGACAGCTATATGATATAGTAGTCCGATTTACACCAAATTTGGTCAGCCTGTTTAAAACTTAATTAAACACACAATGTGTATATTTGGTTGGGATATGTTGAGAAACAAAAAAGTTTTTCATACTAAATGTTTATTTCCAACCGATCGTTCCTATGGCAGCTATATGATATAGTTATCCGATCCGGCCGGTTCCGACATATGTGCTGCGTGCAGCAAAAAGACGGACCTGTACCAAGTTTCATCAAGATAGCTTCAAAACTGAGAGACTAGTTTGCATAGAAACAGACGGACAGACGGACAGACGGACAGACAGACGGACATGGCTATATCGACTCAGCTCGTCGCCCTGATCAAGAATATATATACTTTATGGGGTCTGTGAGGCTTCCTTCAATGCGTTACACATTTCGTGACAAAATTATAATACCCTCTGCAAGGGTATAAAAATACAAACTCAAGGTAAGTATAAATCTAATTGTGTCTTATGACAATTATTGGCAATTTAGGTGTTAATATTGTACGCGCAGTCTCAATTGGTAAGTTGGGAGAGGGGAGAGGGAAGCCTATACTTCTTGTGTGCAAGTATTTATTTGTCAATTATAAATTATTTGTGTTATAATTTCTTTTGTTTTTAATTGTTTTTTATTCTTTTTTAGGTCAACAGATGGCTGCCTAATATATCCAAGGATGGACTTAATGGATTGCACTGTAAGGTAAGTGTGCCAATGTGTTTTTATATTTATTTATATGCATGATTGCATATATAAATTGCATTATATGCATATGCACTGGAGTATGTGCATATGTATTTACACGCATATATATATTTGTATATATATATATATATATGCTTGTGTATAATATTAAGTTTTAATTTTAATTACGGCGAATATGTATGTGATATTCATGTATATGAGTTAATTTTAGACTTTTTGTAATGTTTCCGAGTGAGAATGTGTGTGTGTATAAATAATACACACGCTCATACACACACTTTCAATTTTTGAATTAATTTTTTTTAATCTTTTTTTAGTTTAATATTTTTTATACCCTTGCAGAGGTATTATAATTTTGTCACGAAATGTGTAACGCATTGAAGGAGGCCTCACAGACCCCATAAAGTATATATATTCTTGATCAGGGCGACGAGCTGAGTCGATATAGCCATGTCCGTCTGTCTGTCCGTCTGTCCGTCTGTCTGTCCGTCTGTCTGTCCGTCTGTTTCTATGCAAACTAGTCTCTCAGTTTTAAAGCTATCTCGGTGAAACTTGGTACAGGTCCGTCTTTTTGCTGCACGCAGTACATATGTCGGAACCGGCCGGATCGGATAACTATATCATATAGCTGCCATAGGAACGATCGGTTGGAAATAAACATTTAGTATGAAAAACTTTTTTGTTTCTCAAGATATCTCAACCAAATATACACATTGCATGTTTGATTAAGTTTTAAACGGGCTGACCAAATTTGGTGTAAATCGGACTACTATATCATATAGCTGTCATAGGAACGATCGGTTCAAAATCAACATTTAGTATGAAAAACTTTTTTGTTTCTCAAAATATCTCAACCAAACTCACGGATTGTGTGTTTGATTAAGTTTTAAACAGGCTGACAAAATTTGGTGTAAGTCGGACTACTATATCATATAGCTGCCATAGGAACGATCGGTTCAAAATCAACATTTAGTATGAAAAGCTTTTTTGTTTCTCAAAATATCTCAACCAAACTCACGGATTGTGTGTTTGATTAAGTTTTAAACAGGCTGACCAAATTTGGTGTAAGTTGGACTACTATATCATATAGCTGCCATAGGAACGATCGGTTCAAAATCAACATTTAGTATGAAAAACTTTTTTGTTTCTCAAAATATCTCAACCAAACTCACGGATTGTGTGTTTGGTATAGTTTTAATCAGCCTGAGTAAATTTTGTTATTATCAGAATGATCTGTTAAATAGCTGCCAAAGGAATGAATGGGCGTAAGTTACCTCCCTCGGCATTTAGTAAAATTCCAGCTATAATAATATATGTCTCCTTTGTAAACCGTAATACATTTATGACTTTAACTGACACCTGCCAAATTTTGCAACCTTATACCACAAAAGAAAAAATTTGATAGGAAACAGCTAACATATTAGAATAGGTATTTAAGGTCCAGCCTCGAAATTATGGAAATTACGCATTACAGTGCATTCATGTACCTGTCAAACTTTAGGACACTGGATATCACTTGGGATGCATTTTTTAGAATGATAAGATAGGCGGGTGAGGAAATCTTTAATGAAATGATCAGGTGCGATGGGTGCAAATATGGCTACCTGTCACACAAATGCTGAGTAGGGGTAAAATTACCTGTCATAAAAAGGCGTAAAATACCCTTTTTAAGTTAAAATACCATGCATCAATAAAAGATTACCGCGTAAAAACCACGGATTTATGATCGCACTTGCAAAAATTGTATGAATGATCTTGCCTACATTTAATGTAAGTTACCTGTTGTTCATGAATTGGTTTTTTGCAAGGTTTCAAGTCAAGTGCTTCAATTTGGTTTTTTTAGTAACAATTTTGCAATTGAAGTGCGCGGTTCTTAACAGTGTGTGAAAAGTGTTTTTTTAAAAACAGTTAATATTTTAAAGTTCAGTGGTTTTGTGATATTTGTGATTTTTTAACTGTTTAAATTCAAAGTGTGTTTGTGATCTTTGTGTGCAGATATCTGCTGTGTGACAAAAGTGTGTGTTTAAAAACAATAAGTTTGTGTAGTTTTCTGATAAATATTGTGAACGTGTTTGTGAATTCAAAGAATATTGCGAATTTTTGGACCAGCCCAATTATTAATACAGATTGCAGTAGACTGGAGCAGATCGCAGCAGATTAGAGGAGATCACAGCAGACTGGAGAAGATTGCAGCAGCTAAGTCACATTTATTTTCATATTCCGTATATTGTTTTTCAGTTCCAATTTTTGTTTATTTCAGATAAATGATTATATTTTTTTTCAGAGTTTAGTTTTATAAAGTGATTATTGTTTTTTTCAGATTTCTGTTTATTAAGTAGTGCTTATTATTTTTTTCAGAGTTTAGTTTATAAAGTGATTACTATTTTTTTCAGAGTCTAGTGCAAAGTGTGATTATTTTTTTTTTCAGAGCTTCGTGTAGACAGTGATTTTTATTTTTTTCAGAATTAGGTGTTATTATATTTAAGTAGTTTAAAAATGCCGCGTGTATCGAGAAAATCTGCTAGCCAAAGGCGGCAAGAAGCGATTAATCGGAGTCGCGCGTATTACGAGGAAAATGCCCAAGAAATTCGGCAATCAAATTCTCAACGGATAGCAGATTCTCGGGAAAATCCTGAGCATAGGCAACGAGAACGCGATGCAGATGCAGCTTCTCATTTCCAAAGAAGAAGAAGTTTGCGCATACGGCAGAATCAGCAAGAATCTAATACAACACAGCATAGTATACGACGACAAAATGAGGAATATCGCGCTGCAGAACGAGCAAGGGATGCTGAGGCTCGTGCAGCTCAAAGAGAAGATGAAAGCTATCGCGCTGATGAACGGGAACGGGATGCTGAGGCTCGTGCAGCTCAAAGACAGGATGAAGAAATTAGACAGGAAGAACAGAACACCAATACTTTGGACCATCGACTACGGCGACAAAATCAGGAATATCGCGCTGCAGAACGAGCAAGGGATGCTGAGGCTCGTGCAGCTCAAAGACAGGATGAAGAAATTAGACAGGAAGAACAGAACACCAATACTTTGGACCATCGACTACGGCGACAAAATCAGGAATATCGCGCTGCAGAACGAGCAAGGGATGCTGAGGCTCGTGCAGCTCAAAGACAGGATGATGAATTTAGACAGGAAGAACAGAACACCAATACTTTGGACCATCGACTACGGCGACAAAATCAGGAATATCGCGCTGCAGAACGAGCAAGGGATGCTGAGGCTCGTGCAGCTCAAAGACAGGATGAAGAAATTAGACAGGAAGAACAGAACACCAATACTTTGGACCATCGACTACGGCGACAAAATCAGGATTATCGCGCTGCAGAACGAGCAAGTGATGCTGAGGCTCGTGCAGCTCAAAGAGAAGATGAAAGATATCGCGCTGCAGAACGCGAAAGAGACTCTTCAAATCGAAGAAATATGCGAAGAAATCCGATTACAAGACGCAGTGAGCAAGTCGTCAATTCTTCTCAGAGAAGACTTACTCGGCTTCAAGCTCGAATTAGGGCAGATGAAATTCAGAATAGGAATGAAGATAGAGTTAGGAACTATAGGGAAAATCCACTTAATCGATCTGTACAGTCAGAGCGACAATCTCAGCGGAATAGAGAGGCCAGAGATGCCATGTCACCTGAAGAATCCGAACGTCATCGTGACTCACAAAGGCAGCGTAGGACTTTAACTGCCATAGATGAATACAAAGGCAACATAAAGAAAGGTCCTACGCAAATTTGCATTTCTTGTGGAGGCACATAGTTTCCAAAACAGGTTAGGGGCTTGAATAGGAATGTTATATCTGCAAAGTTTCCACGTTTAGATCTCGCCACGGCATTTTATCTCGCCGAAAAATTTCCTTCTGATTCCAATAGTTATTTGTTTTGCTTCACTTGTCGTCGAAGTATTTCTTCTGGCAAAATTCCCAATATCTGTCTGTCCGAAGGATTTGATTTTCCAGTTGTCCCTGATTGTCTTAAAAATCTAACTAGCCTAGAAGAACGTCTTATCTCACCACGAATTCCGTTTATGCGAATAATATCTTTAGGGTATGAAAAGCAATGTGCAGTTAGAGGGGCTGTTGTCAATGTTCCTGTTTCTGTTTCAGAAACAGTTACAGCCCTTCCACGCACTTTCGAAAACACTCATGTCGTACAGATCCATTTGAAACGCAAATTGGAATATACGCATGATTTTATGACGGAAACAATAAGACCTGCTCGAGTTCTTGAGGCACTACGTTTCCTACTTGACTCAGAGTTATATCGAAAACATAATATAACGATTTCATCGGACTGGTTGGGCCCACTAGCTGACACAGAAGAAGTTCCATTTGTGGCTGATCCAGCAGATGCTTCAACTGTCGAGCAGCTTATTCGTCATCGTATGGAAACCGATGCGGAAGCTCTTAATGTTTCGGATCAAGAGGAAAATCTTAATCCTGGTGGTCAAGAAACGTTGCTAGACAATGAGCTAGTAGAAAACAACGCTATAATTGATCGTATAGCATTAGCTCCTGGTGAGGGACGCCGACCAGTAGATATGACAACTGATGAAGATGCTGAAGAGCTTTCTTTCCCGACTATTTCTTGTGGTGAAATTTTCAAGGGCAAAACCACTTATGTTCGTAAGGCGAAATCCCAAATTCGATACTACGATCGTCGTTGCGCAAAAATTCCCAAGGTTCTCTATATGTACAAGACTTATGAGCTAACGCGCATCAAAGATGCTATTTCCATTTGCCTTCGTAAAAAATCGGGAAATGCCAATATAACAGCAGGCGATATGGCAGATGAAACCTTTGTCAATAATTTAGTTCAACATGATGACGGGTATCATATTTTGAAGAATCTGCGTTCTTCGCCAGCTCATTGGGAAGCGGAAAAGAAAAAAGTTCTCGCGATGATTCGTCAGTTTGGATTGCCTACGTTTTTTATTACCCTTTCGGCTGCTGAAACCAAATGGAATGAACTTTTAGTTATTCTATCTCTACTTGTGGATCAAAGAGTCCTTAGTGAGGATGAAGCTGCTCAACTTTCTAGCGCTGAAAAATCTCGTCTGATCCGGTCTGATCCCGTTACTTGCTCCAGATACTTTGACTACAGATTTAGGCAGCTAATGAAGCTATTTAAGGGAGTTATATTTGAAGAATACCAGCTGTCCCATTATTATTGGAGAATAGAGTTTCAACATCGGGGGTCTCCACATTCACATGGAATGTATTGGCTCACAAACGCTCCAAGAGTGGAAGCTAATAATCCGGATAGCATCGAAGAGGTCATTCAATTTATTGACCGATTTATAGCTACTGAGGGAATCAGTGAAGATCCAGACTTGACACAAGCACTTCGGTATCAGCATCATCGACATTCCACCTCATGTCAAAGGGAAGTTAATAGGCAAAAAGTTTGTCGCTTCAATATTCCATACCCCCCAATGCCGCAGACCAAAATTTTATATCCGTTAGAAGAGGACACTCCAAATCGTGCAGCGCACAAAAGCGTATGGAAGAAGATTAGGGAACTATTAGACAGTTCCGTCACGGATACTGAAGCTGAAAACCTAAATGATTTCAACTATTTCCTCTCAAAATTAAGCGTTGACTTTAGTGATTATATGTTAGCATTGCGTTCAGGACTTCAAAAGCCGCAAATATTCCTTAAAAGAAAATACGCTGACAAAACCTTAAATGCCTACAACAAGGACATTTTAAGACTGCACAAGGCTAATATGGATATACAATACATCCTAGATCCATATGCGTGCTGTAGTTATATTGTTAACTACATAAACAAGTCCAACAGAGGAGTTTCAAAATTGTTACGAGAAGCCATGTCCGAAATCAACTCCAACAATTTTTCAGTGAAGCAAAAACTGCAACATTTAGGAAACAAATTTATAAATGGCACGGAAATATCTGCCCAAGAGGCTTCTTATAATATTCTTGGACTTCACATGTCCGAGTCAAGCCACGGAGAGATATTTGTCAACACATCACATCCGGATCAGAGAGTTCGAATGGTGAAGAGCAAAAGAGACTTAGAGAGGCTCCCACCAAATTCAACCGAAATTTACATACCGAGTATGATTGATCATTACACGGAAAGACCCGATGAGTTGAACAATGTATGCCTAGCAGACTTCTTCGCCTTATATAAATTTTCCAAGTCGACCAATAACAGGACAAATGATGCAAGAGAAGAATCCGCTGAAAATGAGGAAGAAATCGAGGGTGACAATGCACTAATCGAGCATCCTTTGATATTAAGAAATGGAAATGGCACACTTAAACAACGAAAGCATCCTCTAATACTTCGCTGGAGAAGGTTCAGCATTAATACATCTAGATCGGACTATTATAGGGAACTCGTAATGCTTTTTTATCCATGGCGAAATGAAGAGAGTGATCTTTTAAGTAACGATAATGAGAATTCCTATAACGTACACAAGCAAATTATTGAAGCAAATAGGAGAAGATATGAATACTTAGACGAGACGCTCTTTGACCTAGTGCTAGAAGACATTCGAGATGAAGATCCCTTAAATAATACAGAAGATGAAACGTCAGCTTCCCAACTATTGGATGAAGAATTTAGAGGTTTTGCAGTACCAGAACTTGGACGAAACGTTAATGTTTTTAATAATGACACGGGAGCGAGAGAAAATACTTCTGAAGAAAATACCATCCGAATGATAAAGCTACCAGCCAAAATTCCTGAAAGTGACCTAAGAACGATGGTACAATCGCTTAACCACAAACAACGACAGTATTATGCCCATGTTATGCATAGTATGAATGCAAAGCAAACATTCTATGAATACATTGGAGGTGGTGCTGGAGTTGGAAAGAGTCGACTGATTTCGGCAATATATCAGTCACTAATTCTGAGGCTTACCAGCAGAGCTGGTAGTGACCCAGATACAGCGAAGGTACTCCTATGTGCACCAACAGGAAAGGCAGCATTCGGTATTGGAGGGCTTACTCTTCATTCAGTATTTTCTCTTCCCGTTAATCAGTCTTCTAGGGAGTTAAGACCGCTTAGTAACGATACTGTTAACACTATGCACTCAAAGCTAATGGAGGTGAAATTAATAATTATTGATGAAATCTCAATGGTAGGCGCCAACATGTTGTCCCAATTGGATCTCCGCCTTAAGCAAATCTTCAAAAATAACATTTACTTCGGAGGTATTTCGATATTGGCCTTTGGAGATTTAAAGCAGCTTCCTCCAGTTGGCGACAGGTGGATTTTTTCTCCAAATACGCGAGATCCCTATAGTGCAATTGTCGGAGCTGCACTGTGGAATCTGTTCAAATTCTTTGAGTTGACCGAAATAATGAGACAACGCGAGGATCTTGAATTTGCGGTAGCGTTAAATAATATGTCTGAAGGAAAAATGACAAATGCGGACAAGCAATTAATCAACCAGAGGGTAGTGCCCCTAAGGCAAATAGGCGACATCCCTAGTGATGCAATTCGGTTGTTTTATTCCAATGATAAAGCAAACAGCTACAATACTGTTAAGTTGGCTCAAATTGATACAGAAGAATTCACTTCATTGGCTAAGGATACAGTAAAAGCCACATCCATTCCTGTAAGGGATAGGCTTAAGTACTTGGAATGCGTTCAAGGATTTAAAACTTCCGAAACACAAGGCCTTCCGTATATGCTAAAGCTCAAAACCACTGCTAAGTATATGATAACTGTGAATATCAATACGAATGATGGATTAGTCAATGGAGCAAGTGGTCAACTTATGCAAATTGACCATACTGTTAGCGGATCGAGCCGATTAGTTTCCACGCTATGGCTTAAATTTACACATTCTAGTGTGGGAGCTGAAGCAAGGGCCAAAAAGCCTCATGCACAACACCCTGATTGGACCCCGATCGAAAAAACTATAAAATCCTTCCAATACAAGAGAAATATGCAAGTATCGATTGAACGATTGCAGTTTCCAGTGGTTCCCGCTGAAGCTATCACCATTCACAAAAGCCAAGGGGCAACTTACAGCAAAGTTGTTGTAAGTTTGGACAACTACATGCCCCGAGCAGCATTGTACGTGGCTTGTAGTAGGGCAACTAGCGCATCTGGGCTTTATCTGCTGGGAAAGTTCAATCCTCCTCGAGAAATTCAAGCGAGTGATCCTGTTCACATTGAGTTACAAAAACTCAGAGGCGAAAAGAAACTACAAATTCACCATCAGTTTCTTTTTGAAAGAACACCGGAAAATACTTTGACATATTATCACAATATTCAAGGATTGTATAATCACAGGTTGGATATTGCAAACGACTTTAATATTTGTTCAGCAGACATTTTATGTTTCGTGGAGTCTTGGACTAGAGAAGAT
>JAWNND010000740.1:0-17026 GCA_035043265.1 Drosophila testacea
TGAAAAAATTCTGCAGTTAAATCGGAAGAAGCCTGATCATTACTTGCCGTCGTATTTTCATATGAAACTGAATAAGGTAATAAATATGAGTTACGTTTAGAATTTACAAAAGTTTAGAATCGTTAAGGGTCCTGAGCAAACTCAAGCCGGCAAAGACGCAAATAATCGTTGTAAAGTGGCACGTTAAATGAGTTAAAATTACATTTAGCAATAGAATACCGTGAAAAGTCGACATCATTCCCTGTACGTTCATATTTTTTAAAATATCGCGATTTTAAATTTTTTTAGACTTGATAGCTCTCTGGTAATCCATGGGGGCTTATTAGACCTCACTGAGTACCTTCGAGGAACGCATTGATCAAAAAAGATGTTCAAAGTGTCACAAAAAAGACACAGAGTAAATTCTAAGTTATTGCTCGCAAAAAACTGGGACCAGTCATGATTAATAATGAGATTATTTAATCTGTTAAAATCGGATTTTCTAAAACAGCGAGGTTTAGACGCTGCTTTAGGCAGCACAGTTTGCTCAGGAACAGGAAGATCAAGGTTCATTTCTAACGTAGGGTGAAATGAAACTTCGGGAAGCACAAGCGGGTCTATTCTACTAACTGCACAAACTGAAGGATCAGATACAAATATTAGGTCCAGAAGACGGTTGTTACAATTACAAATATTGTTTACTTGATAAAGTAAAAGATCTAGGATGCTATTTATATACTCATGGAGAACTAGTAGGAACAACCAGATTATCAACAATAGACCAAGATATATCGGGTAAGTTAAAGTCTCCCAACACAGACAAAAAATCTCTATCCGAAAGTTTAGAGGATATTAATCGTATATTAGAAAAGTGTTCAAGATAAACAGAAAGATCCGATTGCGGCGGGATATAGGAGCAGGTTATATAAATAGAAGTTAGATAAACAGTTAACTTAATTGCAACAAACTCAACAATAGGTGAGCAGCTTAATAATTCCGACGGAAGGTCAGAATCAACTGCGATTAATATGCCGCCACCCACTCGTGACACACGGTCACATCTATAAGTGGTGTACTTGTTAGTAAATAAAGACAAATTAGATATTTCAGGCTTTAACCAAGTTTCAGTGAAGGCAAGCATTTTATAATCAAAAGAGATACTATTTAAAAATAGACTAGTTAATTTAGTTTTAAGGCCTCTAAAATTTTGGTACGCTAACAGTAAAGGAAAATTTAGTTTTTTGAAAGATTCGATGGATCAACTGGTTTAACTGTAGATAAATTTATTAGTAACGAGACAGTAGGTCTACTTCTTTTATGAGGAGTAAACTCTTTGATAAGCAAATCAATAGGCCCAAATTTTTTACAACAAATTGTTGTGAATAATTCCGGCGGCACATTCAATTTAAAAGATGATATGTCTCTAGCAAAAGAAAATTAAAATTTATCTACAGCTATAAGAGCATCAATCAAAGTATCCGGATGCAACCTTAAGGATCCTTAAGGAAACAGCTACAAGAGGCTTGGGTGCAGGCAAAGAAGGCGGAGGAAATGTGTTAGATATGGAAGGCAAGAGTCTATTTGATGATGGACCGGCATCATCATCACTAACTACAATGGAAGGATAAATAGACTTGTTCGATACTATGTTAGGATGTTTGATAGGTGTATAAATGAAAGTATTCCGTGGAGACAAAGGAAAGACGTCATACATATGGGTATTAATAGGCGACTTTGGAGCAACGTCCAATACCTTAAGGGCACTGAGCTGCTTCTCCATTGTCTGAAATTCTTCATGCAACATATTGAAACCCTTTCGCAATGTACAGAAATTCTCTCTTGTTTGACGAACAAATCTGGACATGTACGCCTTAGCTTCACGACAAGATTCGCAAGACCATTTCAGTCCGCTGTTATTTTCAATAGAATCTCTAATTTTCATCGTGAAGACGGCACATTTTACATGTACAAATTTGTCACATAACCAGCAAACAATGCATGCAGCTTTTGAATCTTGCTGGCATTTGCAGAATTAAGCAGAATCTGCGGAAGAATATTCGAATCACAACACTACTCAAAGAAAGAGAGAGAGTAAGATCGCAAAAGAAAAAGCAATGGTTTGGACCATAGTGTGTATTATATGTAGCACAAATCAAGGCGCTAGCATTAATTCGACTTCGAAATTTTGTATTTAAATTTTCAACATTATCAATGGGAGATATAGGTTAACCTACATGCCAAATTTGGTGTCTCTAGCTCTTATAGTCTCTGAGAACTAGGCGACACAAAAAGGGACAGACAGACGGTCAGACAGAAAGACAGACAGACAGACAGACAGACAGAGACAGACAGACAGACAGACGGACAGACAGACGGACAGACAGACGGACATGGCTATGTCGACTCGGCTGTTGATGCTGATCAAGAATATGTATACTTTAAAGGGTCTGCCGCGCCTCCTTCTGCCTGTTACGCACAATAAAAACAATAACACAGCAATTAAACCTCGAAAATAAATTTGTTAGTTATTGAAAGTCTATGATTATTTATAAAAATGCAAAACACAACACAGTAACTAATCACTTTTTGCGATACACACAGAGATTATCGACGATAATTTATGTATATATTAATAACGCACAAATAACACAGAGTAAAATAGAACACGTCCGGTCACAGTGAAAGTTAGTTACTACCATGTTCCAAAGGAGTGGAGACAGAACCCCCCCTTGGGGAGTTCCTCTGCTGATGTGTCTGGTAAGAGTGGATGAACCAAGTGAGGATGATACAACCCTGCTTGCGAGCAACTGATTTATCAATCCCACTAGACGGCTATCGACCCCCAGGCCCATCAGCGCACCGGTGATGGCTTCCGGAGTGAGATTATTTTTCTCAACCTGGCCGCTTCGGAAGATGATTCGATTTCCGAGCAGAAATTGTGCCAAGATATTCTCTTAGTTCGCCTTGTGGCCTTTTTGTAGGTTGCGAGGCTGGTTTTATAGTCAGACCAAGTTTGCTCAGAGTCGAGGAACTTGCCTTTGTTGAAAAGGGCTCTACTATTCATGCGAAGAGCGTTTAGATCGAATGACCACCAAGGTGGTTTTTTCTTTTGATTTGGTCTACTTACTGGACATGCTGCTTTGCTTGCAGAGTTACATGCCTCAGTGAAGGTATTGACAAGGGACATGAGATATCCTATTGTGTAAGGACCCTCTGGAGGGTATTCAGGGATAGCTACTGAAAGTAACCTATGGTATTTTGGCCAGTTTGTTTTCCTGGCGTAAGTAGCCATTTTGGTTCAGAGCGATGCATATTTAAAACGAATTCAATATATCTATGGTCAGAAAATAAATGCTCCGTAGATACTTTCCAATCCTGAATCCTGACCTCTTTCCTATTCTTGATTTTGAAAGTGGGGTCATTACCTTCATTGCAGATCAGCTGATCCGTACCAAGAATATAATCTAATAGTGACTCACCTCTTACATATGTGTTGGTGCTACCCCACTGGGTGTGGTGAGCGTTGGCGTTGTTGGCACCCGACAATGAGGCCGATTTGCCTTGTTTCGCAATCCTTTACGAGGCTTCTCACCTTGTCGTCTGGAGGGTCCACTTGGTCGTAGGCCATGTAGCTTGAGAGCAGCCTTACCGGAGGTTGCTGATGCTCCAGGCTTGCCCTAGTGTTATCTTCATTACTTAAAATGTGGAGCAAGAAAATACAAAAGTGCTTTCTTGCAAGAATGCAGGTTCGTATTTTACCTTGTGATTCAGGCACTAAGTGCTTGAAATCTTAGGTCCCAAGTCTGGTATCCAGAGACGTGCCCTTGGCCTCACTGGTATATCGCACCAGTCGACCGCCACCAGGTTTGCTCCGAGCTAAACCTCCCCGGTTTTGCATACCGCCGTTTTGTACAGCTCCGCCGACCTTTCGTCGTCGCAGGCTACTACTTTAATGTTTCCCTGGTACCATCCAACATCTTTGCAGGTGGGGGGTGTTCCGGGCTCGTCCTCCAGAAACTCAAAACAACGGATAGCTAACGCTGCCTCCACCCACTTCAACTGGTTTCGGGGGATCCTTCCACTCTCACTGCTTCTGTCAAAGACCCCAATTAGGATCCTCTTCTTGGCAATTTGAGCGAAGGATCTCCCATTTTAACTCTTGTCTTCTTAGCAGACGGGCCAGGAGTCTCTTGCGACCGTTGCCTTTTTGGCTGAGCCTGAGCTCTTGGTGGCCTGCTTTTGTAGGAGGCCAGCACGCCTGCCAATGCCGAATCTGTGGGATTTGAAATCTGCGACATATACACTGTGAGCAAGGCCTTTGCATATTTTTATTTTTTGTATTTTTATGTTTTTGTTGGCATTTTTAGACCCAGTACTTTAAAAAGTACAAATGGGTCTATTACGTTTGTGCAAATGTGCGTAATAGGCAGAAGGAGGCGTGGCAGACCCCATAAAGTATATATATTCTTGATCAGCATCAACAGCCGAGTCGATATAGTCCGATTTTTGAGTTCCTAGATCTCAGAGACTATAAGAGCTAGAGACACCAAATTCGGCATGTAGGTTCATCTATATCTTGCAATGATCAAGTTTGTTTTATATAATTGCAACGCCCTCCGCCCCTAAAAATTGAAAAACAAAATTTTAAAGACGAATTACAAGAGAACCTTTAAGACTAGCGCCTTAATTTTTGGTATATATAATACTCGCTATAGTCCAAACCTGTCCAGAAAGTTTAATTCCAATCGGTTGATAAACGCGGAAGTTATTTAACTAACAATGTTACAAGCAAAAGGAAGAAGAAGAGACGCTAGCGGCCTCTATGTTTATCAAGTGGCGCCATCTATTGATGGTACGCAACATTGAAGAACAATCTTTAGTGAACGCTTTGCACTCAAAAAGTACTGGGTCTCCTACTGTCGAGCTTGCTCCACTGTAGCTTACTGCATTTTTTATGTTTGTGTTTGGTTTAGTTGTTTTAGTGTTCATAATTTGGACCCACGAGTAGCGGAGAAAGGGAAAGTCCGCCTGCACAGATATCCGCATTGTGCAGGAAATGCTAAACACGACCGTAGGGCGCCAGGTATCCGGTAGCTCCGTTTGCAACTGGGCTATTTTTTTAAAAGGGCCCCCAGCCAGGCTGACTATCGGCACGTATCGCATGACACCTTAAGTCCAGCCCTTTTACCCCAGACCATGACAAGAGCCTTTACGAATGCGCTAAGGCTATAGTAGAGCCAGGGCTCATGCAAAAGACAAGTGTCTTAGCTAACTCCAGTTCATGTTGAACTACTGTAGAGTTATTACCAGTCGACACCCTCGTGGAGGGTTCAGTTAAGGGTTTTGCCGACCGACCATTGTCGTCACATTCATAGAAAAATGTCGGATCGAAAGAGGTCAAAATGGTGGACATAATGTGACCATTGTCATCACATTCACAGAAAAATGGCGGTCGGAGGGACGTCAAAATGGTGGACATATTGTGACCATTGTCGTCATATTCATAGAAAAGTGGCGGACAGAAAGAGGTCAAAATGGTAGACATAATGTGACCATGGGCGTCACATTCATAGAAAAATGGCGGACGGAGAGATGTCAAAATGGTGGACATATTGTGACCATTGTCGTCACATTCATAGAAAAGTGGCGGACAGAAAGATGTCAAAATGGTAGACATAATGTGACCATGGGCGTCACATTCATAGAAAAATGGCGGACGGAGAGATGTCAAAATGGTGGACATAATGTGATCATTGTCGTCACATTCATAGAAAAATGTCGGATCGAAAGAGGTCAAAATGGTGGACATAATGTGACCATTGTCATCACATTCATAGAAAAATGGTGGACATTATGTGACCATTGTCGTCACATTCATAGAAAAATGGCGGACGGAGAGAGGTCAAAATGGTGGACATAATGTGATCATTGTCGTCACATTCATAGAAAAATGTCGGATCGAAAGAGGTCAAAATGGTGGACATAATGTGACCATTGTCATCACATTCACAGAAAAATGGCGGTCGGAGGGACGTCAAAATGGTGGACATATTGTGACCATTGTCGTCATATTCATAGAAAAGTGGCGGACGAAAGAGGTCAAAATGGTAGACATAATGTGACCATGGGCGTCACATTCATAGAAAAATGGCGGACGGAGAGATGTCAAAATGGTGGACATATTGTGACCATTGTCGTCACATTCATAGAAAAGTGGCGGACAGAAAGATGTCAAAATGGTAGACATAATGTGACCATGGGCGTCACATTCATAGAAAAATGGCGGACGGAGAGATGTCAAAATGGTGGACATATTGTGACCATTGTCGTCACATTCATAGAAAAATGGCGGATCGAAAGAGGTCAAATGGACATAATGTGACCATTGGTCACATTCATAGAAAATGGCGGATCGAAAAGGTCAAAATGGTGACATAATGTGACCATTGTCGTCACGTTCATAGAAAAATGGCGGACGGAGAGAGGTCAAAATGGTGGACATATTGTGACCATTGTCGTCACATTCATAGAAAAATGGCGGATCGAAGAGGTCAAAATGGTGGACATAATGTGACCATTGTCGTCACATTCATAAAAAAGTGGCGGACAGAAAGAGGTCAAAATGGTGGACATATTGTGACCATGGGCGTCACATTCAGAGAAAATGGCGGACGGAGATAGGTCAAAATGGTGGACATTTGTGACCATTGTCGTCACATTCATAGAAAATGGGGCGAGAGGTCAAAATGGTGGACATATGTGAATTTCGTCACATTCATAGAAAAATCGGCGGAGGTCAAAATGGTGGACATATGTGACCATGTCGTACAACGGAAAGAAAATGGACATATTGCATGGCACATTCATAGAAAAATGGCGGACGGATAGACAATGGTGGACATATTGTGACCATTGCGTCACATTCATAGAAAAATGGCGGACGGAGAGAGGTCAAAATGGTAGACATATTGTGACCATTGTCGTCACATTCATAGAAAATGGCGGACGGAGAGAGGTCAAAATGGTGGACATATTGTGACCATTGTCGTCACATTCATAGAAAAATGGCGGACGAAGAGGTCAAAATGGTGGACATATGACCATTGTCGCATTCATAGAAAATGGGGATCGAAGATGTCAAATGGTGACATAATGTGACCATGGGCGTCACATTCATAGAAAAATGGCGGATCGGAGAGAGATCAAAATGGTGGACATATTGTGACCATTGTCGTCACATTCATAGAAAAATGGCGGATCGAAAGAGGTCAAAATGGTGGACATAATGTGACCATTGAATCGTGCACATGTCGTCACATTCATAGAAAAATGGCGGACGGAGAGAGGTCAAAATGGTGGACATAATGTGACCATTGTCGTCACATTCATAGAAAAATGGCGGATCGAAAGATGTCAAAATGGTGGACATAATGTGACCATTGTCGTCACATTCATAGAAAAATGGCGGATCGAAAGATGTCAAAATGGTGGACATAATGTGACCATTGTCGTCACATTCATAGAAAAATGGCGGATCGAAAGAGGTCAAAATGGTAGACATAATGTGACCATGGGCGTCACATTCATAGAAAAATGGCGGACGGAGAGGTCAAAATGGTGGACATATGTGACCATTGTCGTCAATTCATAGAAAATGGCGGATCGAAAGAGGTCAAAAGTGGACATATGTGACCATTGTCGTCACCATAGAAAATGGGGATCGAAAGATGTCAAAGTGGTGGACATAATGTGACCATTGTCGTCACATTCATAGAAAAATGGCGGACGAAGAGGTCAAAATGGACATATGTACCATGTCGACATGAAAATGGTCGAAAGATGTCAAATGGTGGACATAATGTGACCATTGTCGTCACATTCATAGAAAAATGGCGGACGGAGAGAGGTCAAAATGGTGGACATAATGTGACCATTGTCGTCACATTCATAGAAAAATGGCGGACGAAAGGTCAAAATGGTGGACATAATGTGACCATAGTCACATTCAAGAAAAATGGTGGACAATGGACAGTCACATTCATAGAAAAATGGCGGACATATTGTGACCATTGTCGTCATATTCATAGAAAAATGGCGGATCGAAAGATGTCAAAATGGTGGACATAATGTGACCATTGTCGTCACATTCATAGAAAAATGGCGGATCGAAAGATGTCAAAATGGTGGACATTATGTGACCATTGTCGTCACATTCATAGAAAAATGGCGGATCGAAAGATGTCAAAATGGTGGACATAATGTGACCATTGTCGTCACATTCATAGAAAAATGGCGGACGGAGAGAGGACAAAATGGTGGACATAATGTGACCATTGTCGTCACATTCATAGAAAAATGGCTGGTCGAAAGAGGTCAAAATGGTGGACATAATGTGACCATTGTGGTAACATTCACAGAAAAATGGCGGACGGAGAGACGTCAAAATGGTGGACATATTGTGACCATTGTCGTCACATTCATAGAAAAGTGGCGGACAGAAAGATGTCAAAATGGTGGACATAATGTGACCATGGGCGTCACATTCATAGAAAAATGGCGGACATATTGTGACCATTGTCGTCATATTCATAGAAAAGTGGCGGACAAAAAGAGGTCAAAATGGTAGACATTATGTGACCATGGGCGTCACATTCATAGAAAAATGGCGGACGGAGATAGGTCAAAATGGTGGACATTATGTGACCATTGTCGTCACATTCATAGAAAAATGTCGGATCGAAAGAGGTCAAAATGGTGGACATAATGGCGGACGAAGGGACGTCAAAATGGTGGACATATTGTGACCATTGTCGTCACATTCATAGAAAACTGGCGGACGAAAGAGGTCAAAATGGTGGACATAATGTGACCATGGGCGTCACATTCATAGAAAAATGGCGGACGGAGAGATGTCAAAATGGTGGACATATTGTGACCATTGTCGTCACATTCATAGAAAAGTGGCGGACAGAAAGATGTCAAATTGACATGGGGACAAAATGGTAGACATAATGTGACCATGGGCGTCACATTCATAGAAAAATGGCGAACGGAGAGATGTCAAAATGGTGGACATATTGTGACCATTGTCGTCACATTCATAGAAAAATGGCGGATCGAAAGAGGTCAAAATGGTGGACATAATGTGACCATTGTCGTCACATTCTTAGAAAATTGGCGGATTGAAAGAGGTCAAAATGGTGGACATAATGTGACCATTGTCGTCACATTCATAGAAAAATGGCGGATCGAAAGATGTCAAAATGGTGGACATAATGTGACCATTGTCGTCACATTCATAGAAAAATGGCGGATCGAAAGATGTCAAAATGGTGGACATAATGTGACCATTGTCGTCACATTCATAGAAAAATGGCGGATCGAAAGATGTCAAAATGGTGGACATAATGTGACCATTGTCGTCACATTCATAGAAAAATGGCGGACGGAGAGAGGTCAAAATGGTGGACATATTGTGACCATTGTCGTCACATTCATAGAAAAATGGCGGATCGAAAGAGGTCAAAATGGTGGTTATAATGTGACCATGGGCGTCACATTCATAGAAATATGGCGGATCGAAAGAGGTCAAAATGGTGGACATAATGTGACCATGGGCGTCACATTCATAGAAATATGGCGGACGGAAAGAGGTCAAAATGGTAGACATAATGTGACCATGGGCGTCACATTCATAGAAAAATGGCGGATCGAAAGCTGTCAAAATGGTGGACATAATTTGACCATTATCGTCACATTCATAGAAAAATGGCGGACGGAGAGAGGTCAAAATGGTGGACATATTGTGACCATTGTCGTCACATTCATAGAAAAATGGCGGATCGAAAGATGTCCAAATGGTGGACAAAAATGGCGGACGGAGAGAGGTCAAAATGGTGGATATATTGTGACCATGGGCGTCACATTCATAGAAATATGGCGGACGGAAAAAGGTCAAAATGGTCGACATAATGTGACCATGGGCGTCACATTCATTAAAAAATGGCGGACGGAAAGAGGTCAAAATGGTGGACATTATGTGACCATTATCGTCACATTCATAGAAAAATGGCGGACGGAGAGAGGTCAAAATGGTGGACATAATGTGACCATTGTCGTCACATTCATAGAAAAATGGCGGATCGAAAGATGTCAAAATGGTGGACATAATGTGACCATTGTCGTCACATTCATGAAAAATGGCGTATCGAAAGATGTCAAAATGGTGGCATAATGTGACCATTGTCGTCACATTCATAGAAAAATGGCGGATCGAAAGATGTCAAAATGGTGGACATTATGTGACCATTGTCGTCACATTCATAGAAAAATGGCGGACGGAGAGAGGAGAAAATGGTGGACATATTGTGACCATTGTCGTCATATTCATAGAAAAGTGGCGGACAAAAGAGGTCAAAATGGTAGACATTATGTGACCATGGGCGTCACATTCATAGAAAAATGGCGGATCGAAAGATGTACACGCTATATACAGCGGACATTCCTCAATTTTAACGTCGTCGATTCACAACAGGTAAAATGATAGTGGGTACCTACGCTGATGACACTGTCATACTTTCAGCAGCCACCTTCCAGTCAGATGCAAATACCTATCTTGAACAGTATCTAAACGCCTTTATTACTTGGACAACAAAATGGTGTATCACTGTCAATGCTTCAAAAACTGTTAATGTCATTCACACGCTTCGTCGAATTCAACCAAATGCCCAGATAGTTAGAATCTTGGGTAATGCCATTACCAACTCTGCTTGCCATACTTATCTTGGAGTACTACTGGACACGAAATTAAATTTTCAAGGACACATCAAAAAAGTAGTTCAAAAAATACGAACCAGAAGCATGCAACTTCGTTGGCTGCTGAACAGTAATAGCAAGCTCCCACTCAACATCAAAGTTCTGCTTTATAAACAATTAATTGCACCGATTTGGCAGTACGCTCTGCCCATATGGGGCTCACTAGCATGCCACACGCAATTTAACAAAATCATCATAGAACAGAATAAGATTCTAAGAACTATTACAGGAGCCCCATGGTACATACGCAATGAAACATTACACAATGATTTGAATGTTGCTTCGATTGACACTGTCTTTAATGAAATTTGTGCGAGATACTTTCAGCGACTTCTGCACCACAGCAATATTGAAGCCAGAAAGATTGCAACAAACCCTTACATACCGCTGCGATTAATCAGAGAAAGATATACAAATGTGATACAAACACACTTGCCATCAGTAATTCAGGAACAGTTGCGTTTGGAGCCACAAAGACAACGTGAATATCTGGCTGCTCATGGTTTACGTGCTCCACGTGTGATGCGTTCATTAACTGTACTCCAACAGAACCAGCTTGAAATCATGAGAAGACAGCGTGAGCGAGACAATGCATTTAATAATCAACAACATATACATACAGAAACGAGAAACCCGCGTAATAATTCAGGCGATGCTCCCATTGAATTACAATCTGCACCTCCACGAAATGATGGGCCTCAGCGACTGGATGGTACAGCAGCAGCTGACCACATATCCTTTACTCAACGGCGAACTCAGCAGCCAGATATGAATCAATAGCCAAACATGGATCAGCCTGGCTCAAGTCACACTGAGGCACAATCAATACGCACTTTGAGCCAAGACATCATTGAAATATCAGACGACGAATTGAGCACTCAAGAACAAACTCGGCAAATAAACGCAAATCAGACATTTAACGGCATAAATCCTGAAAATATGTTACTGGTCAATAACGTGCAGACGACTGATGCATCATACTTACTAAATTTGAATGATAACGTAAATACCGCCTCCTCTGCTTTTTCCAATGAACAGTCTGCTCCTCTGCAACATGATGAGCAAAACCAACTGATTGCCACTGTAGCTTCTGATGACATTGCTATATCCATCCTTCAACAAAGCACGCAACTGATAGACGCTGGTCAATGGTGCGCACGTGGTCAGCGTGAATGTCGTGAATATCTGGCTGCTCGTGGTTTACGTGATCCACGTGTGGTGCGTCCATTAACTGTACTTCAGCAGAACCAGCGTGAAATCATGAGAAGACGGCGTGAGCGAGACAATGCATTTAATAATCGACAACATATACATACAGAAGAGAAAAACCCGCGTAATAATTCAGGCGATGCTCCCATTGAATTACAATCTGCACCTCCACGAAATGATGGGCCTCAGCGACTGGATGGTACAGCAGCAGCTGACCACATATCCTTTACTCAACGGCGAACACAGCAGCCAGATATGAATCAACAGCCAGACATGGATCAGCCTGGCTCAAGTCACACTGAGGCACAATCAATACGCACTTTGAGCTAAGACATCATTGAAATATCAGACGACGAATTGAGCACTCAAAAACAAACTCGGCAAATAAACGCAAATCAGACACTTAACGGCATAAATCTTGAAAATATGATACTGGTCAATAATGTGCAGACGACTGATGCATTATACTTACTTAATTTGAATGATAATGAATACACTGCCTCCTCTGCTTTTTCCATTGAACGGTCTGCTCCTCCGCAACATGATGAGGAAAACCAACTGATTGACACTGAAGCTTCTGATGATATTTCTATATCCATCCTTCAACAAAGCACGCAACCGACAGACGCTGGTCAACGGTGCTCACGAGGCTCAGGGCTAACAATTCGACAGCTTAGACAAAATAGCAATGAAATTCCAGATGAGATCACGGCCAGACAAGGTCAAACCCAGCAGCCAGTTACTAGCCATATGTATAACAGCGTTGCAGCCACAAGTATCATCCCGCAGCTTCTTGAACAGCACTGTGGTCGCCGCAGAACTGATCATTCACAGACTCATTCAAATGGCTCAATTTCTGAAAATACTACGGATGTCACAAATGGGCGGATAGCACAAACTCAATCACGATATACTTACAAAGGAATACACTACACAATATTACCAGTTTCCGTTGATTTCACGCTAGATACTTCGATCGTCAAAATGATGCCAAAAAATTGCTCTGCACACAAAGAGAAAGAAAAACGAGTGACTAGCCAATTGCTGAATCAAGAAACCAATGAAAACACTATAATACTCACGGAACGTCAACTTAAGCAGCGACTACGAATTTGGCGCCAAAACCTTGTGCGTTGCAGATCCGCTCCTGTGAACAAAGCTAATGTGCCAAAAACCACTCACGGACAACGGAAAGCAATAATCCAGCGATTCAGATTGCAGTACCCGCACCAATGGCATGCAGCATTGAGGCTGCTACTCTACAGGATAAACTGCGTCAGCATGTGGCAACTTGATCGACGTTGGTCTACCTGGAGACTGCAGCTAATAAGAATCCAGCGTCTTTATCAATGGCTGAAGGTGCTATGGCAACAACGCAACAGACGTCGCCATTTCAATCTATAATGAAATTGAAAATAATTATTAGTTTTGATTAAGCAGACAAAGGCACTTTGTGCCATGAATATTCTGTTTGCTACTAACCTGTATTTTGAAGATGAAGATGTGACGAGTTGTTTTCCAGCACCTTCAGCCATAATAACTATTGAGGACATATTTGCTGCTGCCATATTTGTTTGCTGCACTTAGTTCCTAGATATAATAAGTTTTTCTCTTGATTTTTCTGGCTATTTGTAATTAAGTAGCTTACCAATTTAAAATTTTCCTTGTTTGTTGTGACCCGCTAATTCTGCTCAGCCTTATAGTGTTGAGCAGCGCCCAATAGTGACCTGTAATGTTAGAATAACATAATGTTAAGACAGGCTCTACTAACATTCTATAAAATGCTAAGCATAGTATTAATGAATAAAAGCAACCCTGATTTTGGCGATCGCTCTCTTCACCTGCTGGACAGGCGTAATGAGAACAGAAAACCAAAGCGGGCATTAATGCGTATGTGCCTCACATGCGATAAAGAAAACGCAACTTGGGTCGGCAGGTATGTCGGCCCACGGAAGATAGGAACACTTAGCGCAGTTAGGTTTCTTTAAAGTTTTCTGAATGTTTTTTTCTCTAAAAATATTTCATGTATCCCCATATGACTCATACAAATAACATCATTGTAACATACAAACACCACTGCACACACCACATACTCTGTTTGGCCTTCTTAAAATGTAATTAAATCCACCAAATCCACCCAAAACACATGACTCTGGACGATTGAAAAGTTGATCGTGGTCGTTCGTAGAGTGCGGACGTGTTTTGGCGTGGCTCCGTGAAAAGTCGATAATCGAGCGATATCGAGCGAAACAATTGGTAACAATTGGTTTCTTTGACACAACAGAGTGTGGCTGTGCTCGGTGCGAGTGTGAGCGCGATTTTTCCTGGGAAATTCCGTGAAAATTCCGTGAAAGTCTGAGTCTTTGCCACTAATTCGATTTTACATATACATTCTCTGTCGGTGCGGCGTTTTTCACCCTCCGTCGGCCACACACCGCGACAGCGCACCAAGGACCACCATAACAATGATAAAGCCATTACGGTCGATGTGAAAATTGTGAAAATGCGATGAAAAACAGTGAATAAATGGTGAAAATGGAAAAATAAAATTCATTTTTTCTTGGCAAATTACGTAAGGTGAAAAAATTGTGGACTTTGATCGGTGGTGGGTCGCCATATTTTTTCACACATACACAAAATCCGCTCTCTCCGCTCTCTCTCGTACTTCGTAACTCTACAAAAGAGCCGCAACTCTCCAAAACTCCGCTCTCCCACACACACACACACAAATATTCTACCAAAAGAATCAATTCACTCAAAACGTGGCAACTTTGAGTGAAAACCGACCATTGAGTGAAACCAGACAATTGAGTGAGAGTCAATTTCTAGACTGAGTGAAACTAACAATGCGTATGATTCAACCAACATCCAAATCAAGTCGAAGACGTGTGCGTGTGCTGTAACCATTAATAGTTAATTAATTCACAAAGTAAACGCTATTAAATATATTAATTAATTACAACGCCGAGACCGCAACTAAAACTGGATCAATTCTATAAACATTTGTGCATTATGCACACTTGAATCGTACAGTCAAGTGTTTTTTCTTTTAATGTGTTAAATGTGAGCACACATATATACGTATGTACATACATGCATATTGTGTGCCAACCGTGAATTGTCCCCTTATAAACGTTTTAACGTATCCGTCAATAAATCTTTTATTAAATAAATGATAAAACTAACCATACGACAAGCAAATAAGCGCAATAATTGCGCAAAGTGAGTGAGTTGAATAATTGCATACATTCTTGACCCAAGTGTTATATAAATAAACAAAATACTTAATTTTGACAAATTGACAATTTCCACTGTCAATTAATATAACTACGAACGCTGCAACTAAATATGGGCAAGAACAACGATAATTGTGAGAATAGTTACAATAAATTCCAATGCTTAGGCGACGGCAAACTGAAAACCAACAGCGGCCCAAGCAGCCGCAGCAACTACTGGCAAATAAGGAGAGACAATCGTGGCCAGCAACCGATGAGATAAAGCAACGCTCCAGGAAATCATCTCTGCCATATCCAACGATGCCCCTTGTGCCAACACCACCTTCACCAGCAACTACAAATACAACGTTCCCGCCAAATCAGCCAGAAAAAGGCGGGCTTCGTCTGTCAGTGTCAAATTTTACCGCCAATAATGCCAATGTTGCCGCCAAAAATGTTACCACCAACAATAAAAACAAAAACAATGAGAATGATGACATTCTCATGGACGCGAACAGCAATAGCAGAATCAACCACTACTACAGCTTTGTTGACTTAACACAGCGTGACTCATCTGATGTGATTAACTCAACAAGAAGCCATCCCTCACCAGCGGTATCATCGTTTGACATCAAGGATGACAACAATGCAGAGTGCAAAACTACTGAATATGTGGAAAACAGAATGTATCCAATGTCTATGGCTAGAACGTCACCATCTTTACTATTCACGCCGGATAGTATATTTGAGCAGCCACTAATTTTTGAAGTGTCAAGAAACCCAACTTCTACCATAACAACGGAAACTAATCCAACTAGGTCAGCAACAGCTGCAACAACAACAACAACCAAAACAACTTCAGCAATAACCACCCCAGCAACAACAGCAATTAAGTCAACGCCAGCAACAACAACAGCAACGGCTACGGCAATAGCTACCACAAAACCACCAGAATCGGCATTAAATTATGCGAATCCTGTGCAAATTAATAGTTTGAGCATGCCCAACATTTACAAAGTTGGACTTAAACGAAAATCCAATCGTCCATTATATGGCAGACCAAAGCGTCGACAGCGTGACCGACGCTCCCGGAGTCCAATGATGACCGATAAACAATTCATGCTGGCACTGGAGAGCATCAGAAGAACACATCCCCAAGAGTACCATGAAGCCTTCAACGAGCCCAACGGCATCGATGAATTTGGCTTTGACGAATACGGTATTGCCAAAGATGTCTCACACCCTGACTCTATATGGGAAGCCAACTCATGGGAAAGCGCCTCTGCTGACTATGATTATGACTATGACGATAGCAAATATAATGTGCTGAACGTTTCTGATGTCCCATCTACCTACTTTAGTGAGAATACTGTTCTACCAGCCAAGTCAAGTGGCACGACAACAGCAACAGCAACTGCAACAGTAACAGCAACAGCAACAGCAACCGAAATTGCAGCAACTAATGCAGCCAACGTCAATGGTAAGAGTAAGTTTTCATCCCACTGTCAATCACATCACAAGCGGCAACATTACGATTCTCAAAAGCAATTATCCGGAAAATATTTCACTTCTTGAAATCTTTGCCAATGAAGAGAGAATTCGTGAACAAACGCAAAAACAAGATGAACGTGAACGGCATGTGACTAAGAGCGGAAAAGTTCCAACACTCTTTATAAATTGATATATATTATATATATTAAAATAGATTGATAAAATCCAGCCATTCTTAGAACATTTGAATCGCCTACTTGCAGCTTAGGATCACATCCAAAACAACAATGTAAACACATCATTAAATCTAAAGTATA
>JAWNND010000743.1:0-15180 GCA_035043265.1 Drosophila testacea
TCTATATATGTGACTCCTATGGTCACATTATGTCCACCATTTTGCCCTCTTTCTGTCCGCTATTTTTCTATGAGTGTGACGATAATTGTCACATTATGTCCACCATCTTGACCTCTTTCTGTCCGCCATTTTTCTATAAATGTGACGACAATGGTCACGTCATGTTCACCATTTTGACATTTTTCGTCTGCCATTTTTCTTTGAATGTGACGACTGTGGTCACATTATGTCTACCATTTTGACCTTTTTCTGTCCGCCATTTTTCTATGAATATGACGGCAATGGTCAAATTATGTCCACCATTTTGACCTCATTCTGTCCGCCATTTTTCTATGAATGTGACGACAATGGTCACATTATGTCCACCATTTTGACCTCTTTCTGTCCTCTAGTTTTCTATGAATGTGACGACAATGGTCACGTCATGTTCACCATTTTGACATTTTTCGACTTCCATTTTTCTTTGAATGTGACAACTATGGTCAAATTATGTCCACCATTTTGACCTCATTATGTCCGCCATTTTTCTATGAATGTGACGACAATGGTCACATTATGTCCACCATTTTGACCTCTTTCTATACGCGACATTTCTATGAATGTGACGACAATGGTCACATTATATCCACCATTTTGTCCTCTTTTTGTCCGCCATGTATCTATAAATGTGACTCTTATAGACACATTATGTCCACCATTTTGACCTTTCTCTGTCCGCCATTTTTCTATGAAAGTGACGGCAATGGTCACATTATGTTCATTTATTTGGCCTCTTTCCCTCCGCCATTTTTGTATGAATGTGACGACAATGGTCAAATTATGTTCACCATTTTGACCTTTTTCTGTCCGCCATTTATCTATAAATGTGACTCCTATGGTCACATTATGTCCACCATTTTGCCCTCTTTCTGTCCGCCATTTTTCTATGAGTGTGACGATAATTGTCACATTATGTCCACCATTTTGACCTCTTTCTGTGCTCTATTTTTCTATGAATGTGACGACAATGGTCACGTCATGTTCACCATTTTGACATTTTTCGTCTGCCATTTTTCTTTGAATGTGACGACTGTGGTCACATTATGTCTACCATTTTGACCTTTTTCTGTCCGCCATTTTTCTATGAATATGACGACAATGGTCAAATTATGTCCACCATTTTACCTCATTCTGTCCGCCATTTTTCTATGAATGTGACGACAATGGTCACATTATGTCCACCATTTTGACCTCTTTCTATACGCGACATTTCTATGAATGTGACGATAATGGTCACATTATATCCACCATTTTGTCCACTTTTTGTCCGCCATGTATCTATATATGTGACTCTTATAGACACATTATGTCCACCATTTTGACCTTTCTCTGTCCGCCATTTTTCTATGAATGTGACGGCAATGGTCACATTATGTTCACTATATTGACCTCTTTCTGTCCTCTAGTTTTCTATGAATGTGACGACAATGGTCACGTCATGTTCACCATTTTGACATTTTTCGTCTTCCATTTTTCTTTGAATGTGACGACTATGGTCTTTTTATGTCCACCATTTTGACCTTTCTCTGTCCGCTATTTTTTTTGAAAGTCACGACAATAGTCACATTATGTCCACCATTTTAACCTCTTTCTATCCGCGACATTTCTATAAATGTGACGACAATGGTCACATGATGTCCACCACTTTGTCCTCTTTCTGTTGACCATGTATCTATAAATGTGACTCCTATGGTCACATTATGTCCACCATTTTGACCTTTCACTGTCCGCCATTTTTCTATGAATGTGACGGCAATGGTCACATTATGTTCACTATTTTAGCCTCTTTCTGTCCGCCATTTTTCTATGAATGTGACGACAATGGTCACATTATGTCCACCATTTTGCACTCTTTCTATCCACCTTTATTAGACCCAGTACTTTAAAAAAGTACAAATGTGTCTATTACGTTTGTGCAAATGTGCGTAACAGGCAGAAGGAGGCGTGGCAGACCCCATAAAGTATATATATTCTTGATCAGCATCAACAGCCGAGTCGATATAGCCATGTCCGTCTGTTCCGTCTGTCTGTCTGTCCCTTTTTGTGTCGCCTAGATCTCAGAGACTATAAGAGCTAGAGACACCAAATTTGGCATGTAGGTTCATCTATATCTTGCATTGATCAAGTTTGTTTAAGATTTTTGCCACGCCCACCTCCGCCCCTGAAAATTGAAATACAAAATTTCGAAGTCGAATTACAAGAGCCCCTTTAAGGCTAGCGTCTTGATTATTGTTACGTATAATATACACTATGGTCCAAACCTGTCCAGAAAATTTCATTCATTCACCATTTTGACCACCACCATTTTGACCTTATTCTGTCCGCCATTTTATGAATGTGACGACAATGGTCACTATGTCACCATTTTGACATTTTTCTCGCCATTTCTTGAATGTGACGACAGTGGTCACGTCATGTTCACCATTTTGACATTTTTCGTCTGCCATTTTTCTTTGAATGTGACGACTGTGGTCACATTATGTCTACCATTTTGACCTTTTTCTGTCCGCCATTTTTCTATGAATATGACGGCAATGGTCAAATTATGTCCTCCATTTCGACCTCATTCTGTCCGCCATTTTTCTATGAATGTGACGACAATGGTCACATTATGTCCACCATTTTTCATACGCGACCTTTCTATGAATGTGACGACAATGGTCACATTATATCCACCATTTTGTCCAATTTTTGTCCGCCATGTATCTATAAATGTGACTCTATAGACACATTATGTCCACCATTTTGACCTCTTTCTGTCCGCCATTTTTTTATGAATGTGATGATAATTTTCACATGATGTTCACCATCTTGACATCTATCTGTCCGCCATATATCTATAAATGTAACTCTTATGGTCACATTATGTCCACAATTTCGACATTTTTCTTTTGCCATGTTTCTTCGAATGCGACGACTATGGTCACATTATGTCTACCATTTTGACCTTTTTCTTTCCGCCATTTTTCTATGAATGTGACCGGTCACATTATGTCCACCATTTGACCTCATTCTGTCCACCATTTTTCTATGAATGACGACAATGGTCACATTATGTCCACCATTTTGACCTCTTTTTATCCGCGACTTTCTATGAATGTGACGACAATGGTCATATTATATGCACCATTTTGTCCTCTTTCTGTCCGCCATGTATCTATAAATGTGACTCCTATGGTCACATTATGTCCACCATTTTGACCTTTCTCTGTCAACCATTTTTCTATGAATGTGACGGCAATGGTCACATTATATCCACCATTTTGTCCACTTTTTGTCCGCCATGTATCTATAAATGTGACTCTTATAGACACATTATGTCCACCATTTTGACCTCTTTCTGTCCGCCATTTTTTTATGAATGTGATGATAATTTTCACATGATGTTCACCATCTTGACATCTATCTGTCCGCCATATATCTATAAATGTAACTCTTATGGTCACATTATGTCCACAATTTCGACATTTTTCTTCTGCCATGTTTCTTCGAATGCGACGATTATGGTCACATTATGTCTACCATTTTGACCTTTTTCTTTCCGCCATTTTTCTATGAATGTGACGACAATGGTCACATTATGTCCACCATTTTGACCTCTTTCCACCATGTTTCTATGAATGACGACAATGGTCACATTATGTCCACCATTTTGACCTCTTTTTATCCGCGACTTTCTATGAATGTGACGACAATGGTCATATTATATCCACCATTTTGTCCTCTTTCTGTCCGCCATGTATCTATAAATGTGACTCCTATGGTCACATTATGTCCACCATTTTGACCTTTCTCTGTCAACCATTTTTCTATGATTGTGACGACAATGGTCACGTCATGTTCACCATTTTGACATTTTTCGTCTGCCATTTTTCTTTGAATGTGACGACTGTGGTCACATTATGTCTATCATTTTGAGCTTTTTCTGTCCGCCGTTTTTCTATGAATATGACGGCAATGGTCAAATTATGTCCACCATTTTGACCTCATTCTGTCCGCCATTTTTCTATGAATGTGACGACAATGGTCACATTATGTCCACCATTTTGACCTCTTTCTATACGCGACATTTCTATGAATGTGACGACAATGGTCACATTATATCCACCATTTTGTCCACTTTTTGTCCGCCATGTATCTATAAATGTGACTCTTATAGACACATTATGTCCACCATTTTGACCTTTCTCTGTCCGCCATTTTTCTATGAATGTGACGGCAATGGTCACATTATGTTCACTATTTTGGCCTCTTTCTGTCCGCCATTTTTGTATGAATGTGACGACAATGGTCACATTATGTCCACCATTTTGACCTCTTTCTGTCCGCCATTTATCTATTAATGTGACTCCTATGCTCACATTATGTCCACCATTTTGCCCACTTTCTGTCCGCCATTTTTCTATGAGTGTGACGATAACTGTCACATTATGTCCACCATTTTGACCTCTTTCTGTCCGCCATTTTTTTATGAATGTGATGATAATTTTCACATGATGTCCACCATCTTGACATCTATCTGTCCGCCATTATCTTAATGTAACTATGGTCACATTATGTACCATTTGACCTCTTATCTGTCGACACTATGAATGTCACAATGGCCATTAGTCGACATTACCTCATTCTGTCTGCCATGTTTCTTCGAATGTGACGACTATGGTCACATTATGTCTACCATTTTGACCTCTTTCTGTCCGCCATTTTTCTATGAATGTGACGACAATGGTCACATTATGTCCACCATTTGACCACTTCATGGTGTGATGTTCCCGGTCACATGTCACTTCTGTCCGCCATTTTTCTATGAATGACGACTAATGGTCACATTATGTCCACCATTTTGACCTCTTTCTGTCCGCCATTTCTATAAATAATTCGCCTGTACATTACGTCCACAGTTTTGACCTCTTCTGTCCGACGATCTAGGTATGGTCACATTATGTCCCCCATTTTCACCTCATTCTGTCCGCCATTTTTCTATGAATGTGACGACAATGGTCACATTATGTCCACCATTTTGACCTTTTTCTGTCCGCCATTTTTCTATGAATGTGACGACAATGGTCACATTATGTCCACCATTTTAGCCCTCTTTCTGTCCGCCATTTTTCTATGAATGTGACGACAATGGTCACATTATGTCCACCATTTTGACCTCTTTTTGTCCGCCATGTATCTATAAATGTGACTCTTATGGACACATTATGTCCACCATTTAGACCTCTTCTCTGTCCGCCATTTTTCTATGAAAGTCGCCTGCAATGGTCACATTAGTGTTTCATTATGCCTCTTTTGCCTTTTTTGTCCGACAATGGTCTATGTATGTCCACCATTTTGACCTTTTCTGTCCGCCATTTTCTATGATTTACTCCTATGTCACATTTGTCCACCATTTTTCTTTCTGTCCGCATTTTTCTATGTTTCGTTGCACTTATGTACCATGTGGTCACATTATGTCTACCATTTTGACCTTTTTCTGTCCGCCATTTTTCTATGAATGTGACGACAATGGTCAAATTATGTCCACCATTTTACCTCATTCTGTCCGCCATTTTTCTATGAATGTGACGACAATGGTCACATTATGTCCACCATTTTGACCTCTTTCTATACGCGACATTTCTATGAATGTGACGATAATGGTCACATTATATCCACCATTTTGTCCACTTTTTGTCCGCCATGTATCTATATATGTGACTCTTATAGACACATTATGTCCACCATTTTGACCTTTCTCTGTCCGCCATTTTTCTATGAATGTGACGGCAATGGTCACATTATGTTCACTATATTGACCTCTTTCTGTCCTCTAGTTTTCTATGAATGTGACGACAATGGTCACGTCATGTTCACCATTTTGACATTTTTCGTCTTCCATTTTTCTTTGAATGTGACGACTATGGTCTTTTTATGTCCACCATTTTGACCTTTCTCTGTCCGCTATTTTTTTTGAAAGTCACGACAATAGTCACATTATGTCCACCATTTTAACCTCTTTCTATCCGCGACATTTCTATAAATGTGACGACAATGGTCACATGATGTCCACCACTTTGTCCTCTTTCTGTTGACCATGTATCTATAAATGTGACTCCTATGGTCACATTATGTCCACCATTTTGACCTTTCACTGTCCGCCATTTTTCTATGAATGTGACGGCAATGGTCACATTATGTTCACTATTTTAGCCTCTTTCTGTCCGCCATTTTTCTATGAATGTGACGACAATGGTCACATTATGTCCACCATTTTGCCCTCTTTCTATCCACCTTTATTAGACCCAGTACTTTGAAAAAGTACAAATGGGTCTATTACGTTTGTGCAAATGTGCGTAACAGGCAGAAGGAGGCGTGGCAGACCCCATAAAGTATATATATTCTTGATCAGCATCAACAGCCGAGTCGATATAGCCATGTCCGTCTGTCTCGTCTGTCCGTCTGTCTGTCTGTCCCTTTTTGTGTCGCCTAGATCTCAGAGACTATAAGAGCTAGAGACACCAAATTTGGCATGTAGGTTCATCTATATCTTGCATTGATCAAGTTTGTTTAAGATTTTTGCCACGCCCACCTCCGCCCCTGAAAATTGAAATACAAAATTTCGAAGTCGAATTACAAGAGCCCCTTTAAGGCTAGCGTCTTGATTATTGTTACGTATAATATACACTATGGTCCAAACCTGTCCAGAAAATTTCATTCATTCACCATTTTGACCACCACCATTTTGACCTTATTCTGTCCGCCATTTTTCTATGAATGTGACGACAATGGTCACGTCATGTTCACCATTTTGACATTTTTCGTCTGCCATTTTTCTTTGAATGTGACGACTGTGGTCACATTATGTCTACCATTTTGACCTTTTTCTGTCCGCCATTTTTCTATGAATATGACGGCAATGGTCAAATTATGTCCTCCATTTTGACCTCATTCTGTCCGCCATTTTTCTATGAATGTGACGACAATGGTCACATTATGTCCACCATTTTGACCTCTTTCTATACGCGACATTTCTATGAATGTGACGACAATGGTCACATTATATCCACCATTTTGTCCACTTTTTGTCCGCCATGTATCTATAAATGTGACTCTTATAGACACATTATGTCCACCACTTTGACCTCTTTCTGTCCGCCATTTTTTTATGAATGTGATGATAATTTTCACATGATGTTCACCATCTTGACATCTATCTGTCCGCCATATATCTATAAATGTAACTCTTATGGTCACATTATGTCCACAATTTCGACATTTTTCTTCTGCCATGTTTCTTCGAATGCGACGACTATGGTCACATTATGTCTACCATTTTGACCTTTTTCTTTCCGCCATTTTTCTATGAATGTGACGACAATGGTCACATTATGTCCACCATTTTGACCTCATTCTGTCCACCATTTTTCTATGAATGACGACAATGGTCACATTATGTCCACCATTTTGACTCTCTTTTTATCCGCGACTTTTCTATGAATGTGACGACAATGGTCATATTATGTCCACCATTTTGTCCTTATATCACCATTTATATCACATTTTGTCCTCTTTTGTCCGCATGTATCTATAAATGTGACTCCTATGGTCATATTATGTCCACCATTTTGACCTTTCTCTGTCAACCATTTTTCTATGAATGTGACGGCAATGGTCACATTATGTTCACTATTTTGATCCTCTTTCTGTCCGCTCTATTTTTCTATGATTGTGACGACAATGGTCACGTCATGTCCACCATTTTGACCTCTTTCTGTCCTGCCATTTTTCTATTGAATGTGACCCTATGCTCACATTATGTCCACCATTTTGCCCACTTTCTGTCCGCCATTTTCATGAGTTGACATAATGTCACATTATGTCCACCATTTTGACCTTTTTCTGTCCGCCGTTTTTCTATGAATGTGATGACGATTTTCACATGATGTCACCATCTTGACATCTATCTGTCCGCCATATATCTATAAATGTACCTCATGGTCACATTATGTCACCATTTGCCATTTTGTCTGCCATTTTCTTGAATGTGACGACAATGGTCACATTATGTCCACCATTTTGACCTCTTTCTGTCCGCCATTTTTTTATGAATGTGACGACAATGGTCACATTATGTCCACCATTTTGACTTTTCGTCTGCATTTTTCTTGATTGACGACTGGTCACAATTCTACCATTTTGACCTTTTTGCGCCATTTTTCATGAATTGACGAAATGGTCAATTATGTCACCATTTTGACCTATTCTGTCCGCCATTTTTCTATGAATGTGACGACAATGTCACAATGTCCACCTCTTGACATCTATCTGTCCGCCATATATCTATGAATGTGACGACCCTCTTATGGTCACATTATGTCCACCTTTTTGACCTCTTTCTGTCCGCCATTATTCTATTAAGAATTCGCCTGTGGTCACATTACGTCCACAGTTTTGACCTCTTTCTGTCCGCCATTTTTCTAGGTATGTAATGTGACTATGGTCACATTATGTCCCCCATTTTCACCTCTTTATGTCCGCAATTTTTCTATGTTTGTTACGACCATGGTCACAATATCTCCACCATTTTGACCTCATTTTGCCGCCATTTTTCCATGAATGTGACGAAAATGGTCACATTATGTTCACCATTTTGACCTAATTCTGTCCGCCATTTTTCTATGAATGTGACGACAATAGTCACATGATGTCCACTACTTTGTCCTCTTTCTGTTGACCATGTATCTATAAATGTGACTCCTATGGTCACATTATGTCTACCATTTTGAGCATTTTTCTGTCCGCCATTTTTCTATGAATGTGACGACAATGGTCACATTATGTCCACCATTTTGCCCTCTTTCTATCCACCCTTTTTTTCTATGAGTGTGATGATAATTTTCACACGATGTCCACCATCTTGACATCTATCTGTCCGCCATATATCTATAAATGTACCTCTTATGGTCACATTATGTCCACCATTTTGACCTCTTTCTGTCCGCCATTATTCTATAAATAATTCGCCTGTGGTCACATTACGTCCACAGTTTTGACCTCTTTCTGTCCGCCATTTTTCTAGGTATGTAATGTGACTATGGTCACATTATGTCCCCCATTTTCACCTCTTTATGTCCGCAATTTTTCTATGTTTGTTACGACCATGGTCACAATATCTCCACCATTTTGACCTCATTTTGCCGCCATTTTTCCATGAATGTGACGAAAATGGTCACATTATGTTCACCATTTTGACCTAATTCTGTCCGCCATTTTTCTATGAATGTGACGACAATGGTCACGTCATGTTCACCATTTTGACATTTTTCGTCTGCCATTTTTCTATGAATGTGACGACTGTGGTCACATTATGTCTACCATTTTGACCTTTTTCTGTCCGCCATTTTTCTATGAATATGACGGCAATGGTCAAATTATGTCCACCATTTTGACCTCAATCTGTCCGCCATTTTTCTATGAATGTGACGACAATGGTCACATTATATCCACCATTTTGTCCACTTTTTGTCAGCCATGTATCTATAAATGTGACTCTTATAGACACATTATGTCCACGATTTTGACCTCTTTCTGTCCTCTAGTTTTCTATGAATGTGACGACAATGGTCACGTCATGTTCACCATTTTGACGTTTTTCGTCTTCCATTTTTCTTTGAATGTGACGACTATGGTTACTTTATGTCCACCATTTTGCCCTCTTTCTGTCCGCCATTTTTTTATGAATGTGATGATAATTTTCACATGATGTCCGCCATCTTGACATCTATCTGTCCGCCATATATCTGTAAATGTAACTCTTATGGTCACATTATGTACACCATTTCGACATTTTTCGTCTGCCATGTTTCTTCGAATGTGACGACTATGGTCACATTATGTCTACGATTTTGACCTTTTTCTTTCCGCCATTTTTCTATGAATGTGATGACAATGGTCACATTATGTGCACCATTTTGACCTCATTCTGTCCACCATTTTTCTATGAATGACGACAATGGTCACATTATGTCCACCATTTTGACCTCTTTTTATCCGCGACATTTCAATGAATGTGACGACAATGGTCACATTATGTCCACCATTTTGCTTTTGTCCTCTTTCTGTTGACCATGTATCTATAAATGTGACTGCCTATGGTCACATTATGTCCACCATTTTGACCTCATTCACTGTCCGCCATTTTTCTATGAATGACGACAATGGTCACATTATGTCCACCATTTTGACCTCTTTTTATCCGCGACTTTCTATGAATGTGACGACAATGGTCATATTATATGCACCATTTTGTCCTCTTTCTGTCCGCCATATATCTGTAAATGTAACTCTTATGGTCACATTATGTACACCATTTCGACATTTTTCGTCTGCCATTTTTCTTTGAATGTGACGACTGTGGTCACATTATGTCTACCATTTTGACCTTTTTCTGTCCGCCATTTTTCTATGAATATGACGACAATGGTCAAATTATGTCCACCATTTTACCTCATTCTGTCCGCCAGTTTTCTATGAATGTGACGACAATGGTCACATTATGTCCACCATTTTGACCTCTTTCTATACGCGACATTTCTATGAATGTGACGATAATGGTCACATTATATCCACCATTTTGTCCACTTTTTGTCCGCCATGTATCTATATATGTGACTCTTATAGACACATTATGTCCACCATTTTGACCTTTCTCTGTCCGCCATTTTTCTATGAATGTGACGGCAATGGTCACATTATGTTCACTATATTGACCTCTTTCTGTCCTCTAGTTTTCTATGAATGTGACGACAATGGTCACGTCATGTTCACCATTTTGACATTTTTCGTCTTCCATTTTTCTTTGAATGTGACGACTATGGTCTTTTTATGTCCACCATTTTGACCTTTCTCTGTCCGCTATTTTTTTTGAAAGTCACGACAATAGTCACATTATGTCCACCATTTTAACCTCTTTCTATCCGCGACATTTCTATAAATGTGACGACAATGGTCACATGATGTCCACCACTTTGTCCTCTTTCTGTTGACCATGTATCTATAAATGTGACTCCTATGGTCACATTATGTCCACCATTTTGACCTTTCACTGTCCGCCATTTTTCTATGAATGTGACGGCAATGGTCACATTATGTTCACTATTTTAGCCTCTTTCTGTCCGCCATTTTTCTATGAATGTGACGACAATGGTCACATTATGTCCACCATTTTGCCCTCTTTCTATCCACCTTTATTAGACCCAGTACTTTGAAAAAGTACAAATGGGTCTATTACGTTTGTGCAAATGTGCGTAACAGGCAGAAGGAGGCGTGGCAGACCCCATAAAGTATATATATTCTTGATCAGCATCAACAGCCGAGTCGATATAGCCATGTCCGTCTGTCTGTCTGTCCGTCTGTCCGTCTGTCTGTCTGTCCCTTTTTGTGTCGCCTAGATCTCAGAGACTATAAGAGCTAGAGACACCAAATTTGGCATGTAGGTTCATCTATATCTTGCATTGATCAAGTTTGTTTAAGATTTTTGCCACGCCCACCTCCGCCCCTGAAAATTGAAATACAAAATTTCGAAGTCAATTACAAGAGCCCCTTTAAGGCTAGCGTCTTGATTATTGTTACGTATAATATACACTATGGTCCAAACCTGTCCAGAAAATTTCATTCATTCACCATTTTGACCACCACCATTTTGACCTTATTCTGTCCGCCATTTTTCTATGAATGTGACGACAATGGTCACGTCATGTTCACCATTTTGACATTTTTCGTCTGCCATTTTTCTTTGAATGTGACGACTGTGGTCACATTATGTCTACCATTTTGACCTTTTTCTGTCCGCCATTTTTCTATGAATATGACGACAATGGTCACATTATGTCCACCATTTTGACCTCTTCTGTCCGCCATTTTTCTATGAATGTGACGACAATGGTCACATTATGTCCACCATTTTGACCTCTTTCTGTCCGCCATTTTTCTATGAATGTGACGACAATGGTCACATTATGTCCACCATTTTGACCTCTTTCTGTCCGCCATTTTTCTATGAATGTGACGACAATGGTACATTATGTCCACCATTTTGCCCTCTTTCTGTCCGCCATTTTTCTATGAATGTGACGACAATGGTCACATTATGTCCACCATTTTGACCTCTTTCTGTCCGCCATTTTTTTATGAATGTGATGATAATTTTCACATGATGTCCACCATCTTGACATCTATCTGTCCGCCATATATCTGTAAATGTAACTCTTATGGTCACATTATGTCCACCATTTCGACATTTTTCGTCTGCCATGTTTCTTCGAATGTGACGACTATGGTCACATTATGTCTACCATTTTGACCTTTTTCTTTCCGCCATTTTTCTATGAATGTGATGACAATGGTCACATTATGTGCACCATTTTGACCTCATTCTGTCCACCATTTTTCTATGAATGACGACAATGGTCACATTATGTCCACCATTTTGACCTCTTTTTATCCGCGACATTTCAATGAATGTGACGACAATGGTCACATTATGTCCACCATTTTGTCCTCTTTCTGTCCGCCATGTATCTATAAATGTGACTCCTATGGTCACATTATGTCCACCATTTTGACCTTTCTCTGTCAACCATTTTTCTATGAATGTGACGACAATGGTCACATTATGTCCACCATTTTGACCTCTTTCTGTCCGCCATTTTCTTGAATGTGACGACAATGGTCACATTATGTCCACATTTTGACTCTTTCTGTCGCCATTTTTCTGAATGTGACGACAATGGTCACATTAGTCCCATTTTGACTCTTCAGTCCGCATTTTTCAGACATAAGTCCATATGTCCACCTTTTGACTCTTTCGTCCCATTTTTCTTTGAATGTGACGACTATGGTCACATTATGTCCACCATTTTGACCTCTTTCTGTCCGCCATTTTTCTATGAATGTGACGACAATGGTCACATTATGTCCACCATTTTGACCTCTTCGCTGTCCGCCATTTTTCTATGAATGTGACGACAATGGTCACATTATGTCCACCATTTTGACCACTTTCTGTCCGCACATTTTTCTATGAATGTGACGACAATGGTCACATTATGTCCACCATTTTGACCTCTTTCTGTCCGCCATTTTTCTATGAATGTGACGACTATGGTCACATTATGTCCACCATTTTGACCTCTTTCTGTCCGCCATTTTTCTATGAATGTGACGACAATGGTCACATTATGTCCACCATTTTGACCTCTTTCTGTCCGCCATTTTTCTATGAATGTGACGACAATGGTCACGTCATGTCCACCATTTTGACATTTTTCTGTCTGCCATTTTTCTATGAATGTGACGACTATGGTCACATTATGTCCACCATTTTGCCCTCTTTCTGTCCGCCATTTTTCTATGAGTGTGACGATAATGGTCACATTATGTCCACCATTTTGACCTCTTTCTGTCCGCCATTTTTCTATGAATGTGATGATAATTTTCACATGATGTCCACCATCTTGACATCTATCTGTCCGCCATATATCTATAAATGTAACTCTTATGGTCACATTATGTCCACCATTTCGACATTTTTCGTCTGCCATGTTTCTTCGAATGTGACGACTATGGTCACATTATGTCTACCATTTTGACCTTTTTCTTTCCGCCATTTTTCTATGAATGTGACGACAATGGTCACATTATGTGCACCATTTTGACCTCATTCTGTCCACCATTTTTCTATGAATGACGACAATGGTCACATTATGTCCACCATTTTGACCTCTTTCTATCCGCCACTTTTCTATGAATGTGACGACAATGTTCATATTATATCCACCATTTTGTCCTCTTTCTGTCCGCCATGTATCTATAAATGTGACTCCTATGGTCACATTATGTCCACCATTTTGACCTTTTCTGTCCGCCATTTTTCTATGAATGTGACGACAATGGTCACATTATGTCCACCATATTGATCTCTTTCTGTCCGCCACTTTTCTATGAATGTGACGGCAATGGTCACATTATGTTCACTATATTGACCTCTTTCTGTCCTCCAGTTTTCTGTGAATGTGACGACAATGGACACGTCATGTTCACCATTTTGACATTTTTCGTCTGCCATTTTTCTTTGAATGTGACGACTATGGTCACATTATGTCCACCATTTTGACCTCTATTCTGTCCGCCATTTTTCTATGAATGTGACGACAATGGTCACATTATGTCCACCATTTTGACCTCATTCTGTCCGCCATTTTTCTATGAATGTGACGACAATGGTCACATTATGTCCACCATTTTGACCACTTTCTATACGCGACATTTCTATGAATGTGACGACAATGGTCACATTATATCCACCATTTTGTCCTCTTTCTGTCCGCCATGTATCTATGAATGTGACGCTAATGGACACATTATGTCCACCATTTTGACCTTTTCTGTCCGCCATTTTTCTATGAATGTGACGACAATGGTCACATTATGTTCACTATTTTGACCTTTTTCTGTCCGCCATTTTTCTATGAATGTGACGACAATGGTCACATTATGTCCACCATTTTGACCTCTTTCTGTCCGCCATTTTTCTATGAATGTGACGCAATGGTCACATTATGTCCACCATTTTGACCTCTTTCTGTCCGCCATTTTTCTATGAATGTGACGACAATGGTCACATTATGTCCACCATTTTGACCTTTTTCTGTCCGCCATTTTTCTATGAATGTGACGACAATGGTCACATTATGTCCACCATTTTGACCTCTTTCTGTCCGCCATTTTTCTATGAATGTGACGACAATGGTCACATTATGTCCACCATTTTGACCTCTTTCTGTCCGCGACTTTTCTATGAATGTGACGACAATGGTCACATTATGTCCACCATTTTGACCTCTTTCTGTCCGCCATGTTTCTATAAATGTGACGCATGGTCACATTATGTCCACCATTTTGACCTTTCTCTGTCCGCCATTTTTCTATGAATGTGACGGCAATGGTCACATTATGTCCACCATTTTGACCTCTTTCTGTCCGCCATTTTTCTATGAATGTGACGACAATGGTCACATTATGTCCACCATTTTGACCTCTTTCTGTCCGCCATGTATCTATAAATGTGACATTATGTCCACCATTTTGACCTTTCTC
>JAWNND010000746.1:0-27341 GCA_035043265.1 Drosophila testacea
TTACTCTATATTTTGTTTACGAGAGCATTAGAGCTTTTCTCTCGGATATATATAGGGGTTGGCTTTGGCTTTCTTTTATCACCTTCGCCAGCGTCAGAGGGCAGATCGTCAGAGTTGTCTGCCAGAATTTTAAACTTGTTATTGTAAATTAGATTTTCGTTTGTATCTAGGCTTGAGTCGCCACGGATAATTTTTGGCTTAGAGTTTTGGGGGCTCAACTTTCTTTTAATTTGAATGTAGCGATCCATACCAGTCTGAACAGCCGGACTCGTTTTTGGTTTTTGTTTTGATTCTAGTTTTTTAACGTTGTTGTTCTTGGCGGCGATGGGGCTTGAGCTTGAAGTTGTTGTCATAATTGAATGATCCGCTTGCGTTGCAAAAATCGCTTTGGGTATTGTAGCCGTTAACGCATTGTTGATGACGGATACAGTTGCAGTTGTTGTTGTTGCTGCGATTGTAGTAACTACTGAGGTCATTGTACTGGTTGTTGGAGCGGCGTGTGTCGAAATTAATGCGACCACCGGTGCTGGAGAGTACTGCACTGCGAGCTCCATGAGCTGGAGGTTACAGTGGGGAGAGCCGGAGAGCAAGAGCGTGGTCTCTGGTCGTCAGCGGACAAGAGAGCTGAGTTACGCTGCAATTCGGTATCACGGGTTGAAAAGTACGAGTGGAACACATTTCTCCGTTTGATAGAGCTTCTTCGCTCTTTTTCTTGAGCATTGCTCATTTTGCACGATTTGTGCGTGTCACTTTTTATGTTTTTTTATTTTTCACTTGTGTTATTGATAACAACTGATGTTATGTACAGCGTCTTAGCGCTATTGCTGTATTACTCGAATACACTTTAATGTTTTTGTTTTTTTTATCTTTTTTGACTATCACTATGTCCACAGTTGTGGAGCTTTCCGGAACGCGTAAAATAACACGATCGCTCACCACGAAGGTTGATTGCGAACTTTTTGTTTTTTAAGGTTGAATCGGAAGAATTGAAGTTTTTTAAGAAAAAGGCTGGTATATCTGGGACATGTGGTTAGCGGAAAAGGTATTTGTACCGATCCCGAGAAAATCGAGACAATCCTGAACCTCAGAGCCCCGACCAGCTTAAAGGAGTTGCGTCAGTGCTTAGGCATGGCTTTTGCTACCGGCGCTTTGTACCGAACCTTGCGACGATGGTACAGCCGATGACAGCGCTCCTGAAGAAAGAGAAAAAGTGGATCTGGGGAGGGGAACAAGAAGACGCTGCAAGCCGGCTAAAGAAAATTTTTTGACGACAGCTCCCGTTTTGGCATGCCCGGATTTTTCCACCAAGTTTGTAATGCAAACCGAAGCCAGCGATTATGGCCTCGGCGTGGTTTAAACGCAGACATTGGAGAGGCAGGAGCGGGTCATCGCTTATGCCAGTCGAAAACTCTTGAAAGACGAATTGAATTACTCTGCGACGGAGAGAGAATGCTTGGCGATCGTGTGGCTCATCAGAAAGTTCCAGTGTTACCTAGAAGGGTACTCAAGTGGTTGAACTCGATTGAGAGTCCCTCAGGAAGGATCCTGCGGTGGGCGCTGGAACTTCAACAACAACAACTTCAATTCGACCTCCAGTATCGCAAAGGTAAGCTCAACGTGATGGCTGATGCGCTCTCAAGGCATCCCCTCGAGATCTACCAACAGGCTGTGGAAATTGATAACGCCTGCTAGTGGATAGCGGGCCAGAATCGCCAAGAACCCAGCCAAATTTTGTGCATTACGTCGAGGAAACTGGCCAACTGTACCGGAATCTGGGGCGTAAGACCGACGACGAAGACTACATTCCCTGGAAACTGTGTGTGTCCAGAGGTCAGAGAGAAAGGGTGTTACGGGAATGCCATGATGCTCCCACGGCTGTTTATCAAGTCGTGAGGAAAACCGTTGCTCGACTGACACAGCGGTATTACTGGCCCGGCATGTTCCGAGATGCGGCCAACTAAGCGAGGGTCTGCGATTTATGCCAGAAACATAAAAGCGAGCAGCGCAAACCGGTTGGCCAGATGCTAACTAGGCAGGTGGCGGAACCCATGGCGGGGCTTTGCGCCGATTTCGTTGGTCCCCTTCCTCGCTCTAAGCTCGGCAATACGACGCTGATAGTCTTTCATGACGCGTTTTCGAAGTGGGTAGAACTAGTGCCCATGAGGAGGGCCACGACAGCCCTTTTGCAAACCGCTTTCCAGGAACGTATATTGAGTCGATTCGGGCTTCCCAGGAAATTCGTCTGCCCGAATCTTCGATTCGATAACGGGGTACAGTTTACCAGTCGTAGTTTTTAGTCTTTTATGAGGTTATGCGGGTAGAGATTCAGCACACTGCCCTTTATTGTCCTCAGTCAATTCCAGTGTGGCTGATTCGACGGTCGTTAGCCCACCATTTTTAATGCAAGGTAGGGACCTACGCCTTCTCGCCCCTCGGTACGACGAGGTAACTCCCGGGTCAGCGACTAGCTCCTTTTACCCGAAGGAGAAGGAGCTCAAAGAGATCTATACTATCGTCCACAGCAATCTACAACGTGCGTCGAAAGACCAGAGTCGACACTACAACCTGCGATGGAGGGAATGGTGGCCATCATTGGGTTCCCAACAACTGCAACATCAGCTGTCCAACGCTGCTGAGGGTTTCTCAGGGAAACTAGCGCCTAAGTTTGATGGCCCGTACAAGGTGGTATTAATCACATCCCCCAGCATCGTGCGGCGTGCAAGAGAGGGCGAGCGCCGAAAGCGGGTGGCCAACATAATGCAGCTGAAACCTTTCTTTCAGGAGGGACGAACAACGAGGAGTCAGGAACGGAAGACACGCCGCAGTAAGAATATCCGTGGCCGTCGGCCCAGCCGGGCATATTTGTTAACCCCTTAATGAATGTAATTAGCCTAATCAACTTGCTAGTAATTAACGGTAATAATTCGTAGAATGTCACCTTCACTGGGGGATTACTAATTTGAGTAGAGAGGGCGGCTAATAGCTTAAGTTAAAAACTCACAGATGAACGAAATAATTTAGTTGACAGCAAAATCCTCGTTGCGGCCGGCCGTGTTACCAGCCAAGGCAAAGAAAAGAAGCACCCCTTCAATACCGGCACACATTTTTCACCAATCAGAGTCAGACTGTGGATTGGCTGAACGGGGTGGTGATGTTGATGGCGGTGGAGGTCACGACAGTTTTTATCGAGGCCCCGAGGTTGGTGAACCCCCATTGTTACGTGGAAGAGCCACGGACCAGTTCCCCGGAACCGGCAATATGCTATCGCGGAAGTCTGAGGGGCGAGGAGGAGGATGTCAACCCCCCTCCCAGCGGCGAGGAAACTGCAGACAGTCGGATGGCCGACGGTCCGTCGCTAGTCTCGGGGTAGCTCCGAGTAGACCCCAATAGAGCCGCGCACGGACGAGAGGAGGAGGTAGCCGGCGGGTCGTCTGTGACCGGCTACGGCGTGGCCTACGATCCCAGTCGAGGAGCCCACGCAAGGGCGTGTACCGCCATCCCAGGATCCGAAGCCCGAGGTTCGCCCGCTGGCAACCCTGCCTTTCGACCCTTTCGAGACCCGTGCCTTTCCCAGGATTGGCGTTCGCTACCGCCACATCAACAGGGGCTCGTGGAGGAGGGAGCCCGAAGGAGGCGTCGTCGCGGGAGACGTGGTTGCAACAAGAGGGCCAGAAGAGCGACCGAGGAAAGCGACAATCAACAACACCAGCTCTCCGGCTTGGACTCGCGGTCCCGAGCGTCACGTTCGACTGGCGAACGCCGAACGGCAAATTCACCACCAAGGGGGCCCGCCTGGGATTATAATCCACCCGAGGCTACGGTTTCGTTGACGCTACTGCGCCCAGAGACGGGCGATTTCCCGTCGCCGGAACCGAAACGGGGAGGTGGCCACGTCCTGAAGCTCAGCCGCCAGTGCCCCAACCCGGATCCCCGACCGTCAGCGAGCTGCAGGTTGATTTGACAGACGTGCTCGACGGATAAGAGCTGAATTTGGACAAGCTGATTGAGGAGCTTGGGGTGTCTTCGTAGACGAGGACACTATTACCCTGTTGAGAGCGGAGGTGGAGCGCCATGCCGATAGAAACCGACGCACTCGGTTCCAGGTGTTGGTCGAGGACGGAACCTTCACTATAATCATCAGCGCTACCGGGGACATCACCGCTAAAAAGACGGAGCCCACATGGCCGTCAAAGCGACGCCGCACGTAAGGACAAGGAGGACCGGAAAAATCCTGCACAGAGCGGAAAACAGGAGGGAAAAGTAAACCAAATAAAAGCTGGCACGGAGCCGGAAAAGAGAAAAATTGTTTATTTTGTAGGATTAAGTTAAGATTTGTTAATAAGTTGAAAAGCTGGAAGATATCGCACGAAGCGAAAAGAAAACGGAAAAGAAAAATGAAGAAAAAATAGGGGCATGGAGCCATGAATAAAACGCGCGCTTGCGATCGGTTGCACAACACTGCTGAACAGTGCGCGGCTTTACCTCGTAGGGAGAGAGAGCGAAAGCTCCGAGGTGAAGAGGGAAAACTCTGTAGTGGATTTGGGTGGCCGAGGCTAGCGCTCGCTTAGCCTGCGAAGGACCTGGCACTTAGCAAAGGAGAGGAAAAGAAGAGGGACGCGCTAAGGAGTGCAGTGAGTCGAGCAGACTAAATGTAAGTACAGGCAACCAACATACCAGTGCAGCAGAGCACGCGTAAGCTAACAACAGTTATTATTAGTATACAGAATAAAACTAACTTATTGCTGTTTGTTTAAATAAAAATTCCTTCCTCCCTTCCAAATAAGAATAACTGTAGAATTAACCAGTAGAGAACAGCGTGGACAGATCCCACTACCTGCGGCAACAATACCAGCATATCCTCTTCTGTAGTCGAACATTAATAATCAAAGCTGTAGAGACAGGCGAGACAGGCGAAGCGCCCATGGCTCCAGTTTGCCTGGTAGATTAGAATAACTAAATGGTGGTGTCACCGTAGAGACAAGTGAGCGCACGGTGATAATACCCTGTGACGCCCTTGGCTCCAGTTCCCTTGTCGATTAAAATAACACCATTGTGAGGTCAGTTGAGCGCCGGTACAGAAACCCTTTATCGCTCTTGACTCTGCACCATCCCTCGTGTGTGGACATTAAGTTGAAAGCAGATTACTTTACCTCTACCAACTAAACGTTTCCCACCCTTAGTAACAGCGTCCAGCGAATCTTAAAAATTTCTTGTAAGATCGGGACCTAGTCAGACTGAGATCTGTACCCCGGCTGGAAACTTCCTTGCATTGATTTCGGAGCATAAATATTTATAATTTCTATTAGATTTAAATGTGTAACATTATGTACACCTAAAACTATCTAACACATAAATATAATATTTGATTTTATGTAGAAAACAAAGTATGTAAAAAAAATATGTAAAATTGTTAACTATCTTAACAATTAATAATAATGTCTAAAACAAATTCCCTAACATCGTGACCAGCTGGTAATTGTTTGTCTTTCATCTAAAACTAATATGCATAGATTTTGCAAAAGTAGCCTACAGTATATAAATCAAATTTGTAAGTATTTGTATTTGTATGGGTCCAAAAAAAAAATGAAGTAAGCTACAGTAGAGCATGCTCGACAGTAGTAGACCCAGTACTTATTGAGTTCAAAGTGCTTACTTGATTGTTCTTGAATAATGCGTACCATGCAATAGATGGCGCCACTACGAAATAAGTTAATAAACACAGAGGTCGCTAGCGTCCCTTCTTCTTCCTTTTGTCTGTAACATTGTTAGTTGAATAACTTTCGAGTTTATCATCCGATTGGAATGAAATTTTCTGGACAGGTTTTGACCATAGTGTATATTATATGTACCAATAATCAAGGCGCTAGCATTAAAGGGGCTCTTGTAATTCGACTTTGAAATTTTGTTTTTCAATTTCCGTGAGCGTAGGGGGGCGTGGCAAGAATCCAAAATAAACTTGATCAATGGGAGATATAGATGTACCTACATGCCAAATGTGGTGTCTCTAGCTCTTATGGTCTCTGAGATCTAGGTGACACAAAATAGGTCAGACAGACGGACATGGATATATCGACTCGGCTGTTGATGCTGATCAAGAATAAATATACTTTATGGGGTCTGCCACGCCTCCTTCTGCCTGTTACGCACATTTGCACAAACGTAATAGACCCATTTTAACTTTTTTAAATTACTGGGTCTAAACATGAGAGAGCAAGCGACACGGAGACTACTCTTCTGCTGTAAGGTTGATACGATACTGATGCAATCAAGTCGTAAATTGTTTCTCTCTGCTCGGCAATCTCTGCTATGTTCGTTGCTCGCTCGGCTGGGATCTACAAGCTTCGTAAAATTGGCGGAACGATCTGGGTTCTATGAGCAGCAAAAAAAATAGCACGAAAATCGCTGTTTGACATACTATGTATTCATTGGTTAATGGTCTGATGTAAGATGTTTTGTGCACATTCTGGATTTCTTAATGCTTGTACCTGTTGACGGGAAAGCATTTGCCAACTCATAAATGAACCCTGCCAAATCCCTTTTTCCGCAAGACCGCAAAGTCAGTTCAGTCGCTGCAATCAATTGATTGTCATCAATTTTTAACAGCAGATCTTTACTTTTATGCTGAGATTTTGGACAGCAATCATAAAATGGAATTATTATTCTTCTGAGGCTTTAGGTTGAAGGAACGCCATAAATCTAATAATCGACGGCATATTTTGTGCCGTGAAGCCAACTTGCATTATCGGTCAAAAGTCTTAATTTATCTCTTCCAGATTTATTCCATCTCAATTCAAAATCATTGCACAGTTTTTTAAGTGCAACTTTAACTTCAGATGGTCAATATCATTGCCAAAAATCATCGTAGCGTGCTCCAAAAGTGAGCTACGCTTAACGGTTCTTACGTTGCTTGACCAAATCTCGAAAAACTACGCACGTGTTATTCCAGTCATTGCTAAATTCAAGGTCGTTGGGCAAAATATGGTCAAAATTTGATTTCTGATCCTGATTCAGAATGATTTTTTTCAAACGGTTGAGTTGAATGTTGTAATTTTTTGTCCATCAAAAATGAAATATTGTTAAAAATCTAAATCTTTTAGGCCACTTAAAAATTATATTTATAGCGCTAAATTTCAATAATAATGTAAAGGATTATGGATTATGTGACCACACGATCCAATTGAGAAGAATAAACTCTTTCAACTGTTGCTCGCTGTCCGATGCAATTTTGCATGCATATCAAATGCATAAGTTCAAGAACCGTTATCTTCTGAACAAACATATTTTTTTTTCTTTTTTGCTTGTTTTTGTAATATTTAAACATTTCTAAATTAACTGCTTAAGGCTCATCAACTTTAAATAATTTTTTTTGTGAATTAAGTCCCCATAGATTAGCAAAATCTTATACTGTGAGACGGAGGGACAGACGGACGGTGCTATATGGACTCAGCTTGTCGCCCTGATTAAGAATATATACACTTTATGGGGTCTGCCACGCCTCCTTCTCCCTGTTACATACTATTTTTTTAACAAACTTAATATACCCCACAGGGTATAAAAAGAAACCTTAAAGTAATAAAGAAATTCAGACAATTCAATAATAAACATTTTATGCCCCGTCATAACAAAGATGGAGTGAGAGAACGAACAAAAGCTTTCAGGTCATGCAAAATTCCTTGAAACTTATGTATGTACACTCTACTACATAAAAAAGCAATGCTGAGAGTAAACCAAAGAGAAAAAAAATGAATAGATTTTGTTAACAGAGGTTGAAATAGAGAGGGGTGTTTATTGTTTCGATTCTAGATTAAGAATGTACCGCTAAAGCTGCTGCCCAGATACTCGTATCTCCTTATGCTCGGCCACAAACTCGGTGAGCGCCTTTAGCGTCAGCGTCGGGCTGATCGTCGATGTCTCCGCCAGCTTCCAGTACTTGCGTTGCACCTCCATACACAGTTGCAGTGTCTCCATGCAACTCTTGAATGTCACCGTTGGTGGACTTTGGGATGCTTTGCCAAACTGTGGAGTTGACATCGAATCTCCAAGCAGCGTTTTTGAACACATAATCATTGCATACGAAATGGTGTTGACATTGTAGTCACCCTCCAGGAAAACCAGGACACGTCCACCAGCCAGTGCCGAGAGCCAGTGCGTAAAGAGACCGTATCCCTGCGGCGTCACTTTGCAGCCACCCAATGGATCACCGATTGCCGCATCGAATCCTGCCGACACCAGCACAAGTTGTGGATTAAACTCATATGCTATCGGCATTATGAGCTGTTGAAAAGCCAATGCATATTCTAAATCACCCATGCCCTTCTGTAAAATGGAAGAAGAATCAAGTTGAATTATAGTAGCAGTAAAATTAGTAGTAGTAGTCAAATAGTAGTAGAAGTAGGGTTAGAAGTGTACCTTATTCCAGGGTATGTTCACATTAAAGCCCTGTCCAGCGTCCTTGCCCACAACATCATAGTTGCCGTCGGGTCTATAGGGAAAGAAGGTACCGTGGTCGTAGCGATGCACGCTGATGTATAGAACCTTGGGATTGGACTCGAATATGTGTTGAGTGCCATTGTCATGATGGACGTCCCAGTCGACAATCAGTATGCGATCTAGACTATATTGCCGTACCGCATACTGAGCCGCACTGGCCACGTTATTGAATATAGAGAAGGAATGCGGCTGATCAGAATCGGCATGATGACCCGGAGGTCGTACATTACAAATTCCACTGCGCGACTCGCCGCGCAAAATGCTGTCGACCGCCCGGAGGACGGCACCCGAAGCTAAAGTGGTGCACTCAATGGTGTGTTTAACGAGGCAAACCTCATCCTTGGTGGCGGCACGTGCTGTGAGCGAATGCATCCGTCGAAGCAACTGGTAGTTCTGGTGCATGAGATGGATTTGACTTATACGCATCGGTTGCTCGGGATGTGGGGTGTCGTGGAGATCGAAACGCTGCAGCATCTGAGCATCGTATGCGTAACAAACCGGTACCGCAGGCACCAACAACTTAATCTCTGCCCGCAGCATTTGCAATTGTGCCACACTGCGGACCAACGTGCCACGCGTCGGATAACGATGTATAGATTGCAGGCAACGCCAGTAGGGACGATGCACAAAAATGCATTTATGCACAGCGTCGAGCAGTTCAGCGCTGGGCAACTGCTGGGACTTCAGTTGTCTAGGGGCTGGACAACGATCTCCGAGAAGAGTGCGCAACGTTAAAGCGGCACCCTGGGATAGAGATTCCACACAATAACCGCCCTCGAGGACCACAGCCACACGGCAGTTGGCGAGACACAGCAGCGGTTTGAGCAAATGCGGATAAAAGGCGCGTGTAACCTTCATTTCACCTTTGGGGTAGCCTTTAGACGCATCAAAGCCGGCGGAAACGATAACCAGCTCCGGCTGGTATTGCTTGGCTACAGGCAACAAAAGCTGCTGAAATAATTTCTTATCATCGCCATTCTCCATCCCCTTGGCATTAAAAGCCACATTGAAATTGTAGCCAGTTCCAGCTCTTTCTCCGATTGCATGATAATCCGACTCAGGCGGATTTGGCCAGATGCTGTCATGATCTAAGCGAAGTATCGAGAAGTACAAGACTCTGGGGGAACAAAATCAATGAAACAGGGATCACAAATCAGAGCTATGAGTTTCAAAAATCAAATCCAAAATAAGGGACCAAGATTTTTGAGGCAAACAGATACAATTACTTTCAATTTCACTTTGAAAAAAAATTAAGAAAATATAAAATACCCTCACCTTTGATTTGAAATGAACAAATAATAAAAGAAGTACATATATGAACTCACCTGGCATCGTTATAGAAGAAACGCTGCGTGCCCTGGCCCTGATGCACATTGTAGTCGATGACCAGGATGCGCTGCAGATTATGTGCATCAAGTGCATGCTGTGCTGCCAGGGCCACATTGTTAAAGTAGCAATATTCATTATATTCGGCTTTCATTGCATGATGACCCGGCGGACGAATGATGGCCAAGCCATTTTGGGCTTTTCCCATTAGCAACTGGTCTACCAGCTCAATCGTCGAGCCACTTGCCAATAGTGATAGCTTAAATGTGGACTATGAAAGAATCAAGAAGTAAATCAAATGATTCAAGGCATCTTCGAAAAGGATTCAACTATGGTAAACCCAACAGCTATGTTGTGTGAAAATTTTAGCTCGATAGCTTTCGGCTACAGCGGGATGTCTCGTCAGTGAATCAGTCAATCAGGACAAATAGTTTTTTATGTTTATAGATTGATGAAATGAGAGCAATGGAAATTAAATTTTTAGAAAGCTATCGCCATTACTTACTGGAGTTGTGGACGTATGTCCGGGCGATGCTTTTTGAGACATTTGTAACACGACTTCGAATGGAGCTTAAGGATTTCATCTTTTGTTGCCAGACGCGATGGCAGTGAAAGGCAGCGTTCAATCAGTTTCAGCTTCTTGCATCTGTGCACACCACAAGTGGCATTAGGTGGGTGATAAGTGGTGATAAATTGAAGTTGAAGCTCCACACTTACCGTTCTAAGACGCAGTTTACACTTGAGCATAGGCAGCATATTAGGCTCATGGACTCATCATAGATAAGCGCTGTGGGACCGCGCATCATGTTCTTTGCATTGACGGACTGTGATCGGAGAGAGTTTAACGGTGAGCATATTAAGATCTGCATTCGTAACTAACGTGATCAAATGTACTCACATTCTGAAAGATACCAGTTTCACTTTCATGCATGACAGCTGTCTCACGTGCTTGTGATTGAAGCGTTAGTGATGTAAGTTTGGGTCGAAACTTCGATGTCGATGTTCATCGATGTTTTCAAAGTGAGAAATCGATGTTGTGTCACTCTAATAGTGAATTTCCACTAGTTGGGTTTTTTCTGTTTACGTGAGAGCGTACGCAAAAAATCCGAAAAGTGTTTCTATTGCGTTTGCTGCATCTATAGTCAGCTGATTGCTATGGTACTTACGCTGCCAGTACCAGCATGAATATAATCTAGTGATTTTTAAACAAAGACTGATGGCAGAATAGACTTCTTTCTTTATTTTGCATGTTAAAAAAGATATGGTTGATACAAAAAACGTATATAATTTATTGGAAATTGGAAAGTGCACCCTAAACTCGTTAATATTAGGCAAAAACAAATAAATTCACTATTACACCGTTTAATAAGAAAACTATCATACTGAAATTAAATTTAATTTGAAAGCATCGGAAGCTCGTCGGCAGCAAAGAGTCTCGACACTTATGTGTAGACATACATATATATTTGTGTATATATGTATAATTCGTATGTGTAGGAGTGTGCAATATATTAAAATGAATTAATCAACTCAACAGTAATACATACTTCATTATGCAAATAAAGCACACATACACATATACATATATAAATATCGCTAAAAAACAAATCCCGCTACTTTCAATACATATGAACATATGCTTTCTTCACACTTCATGACATTTTGTTTCACAAGTCAGATGTACTATTATTTATTGCATTACAATTATTTATTATGCGCAAAATGTATAATTATTAACTGTTCAAAGACTCTAATGTTCACTGGACATGGTGGCAAATGCTAAATATTGTTATTTGGCGCGCCGATATTTTCTCGTGTCATCGATATACATGTAGGATTCACATTTTAGATGTTTCGTATATGCGGAGCGCAATGGCAAATGCAATTGTCAATGCTTTCATGTGTGGTAAAACAATATTTCACAAAAGCTGACTTTGAATTCAGCCTCAATTCGTGAAATGGATGTCGTATTGTCATTTTGCGAATCGTTGTATAACAAGGGGGTAAAACTAATTCTAAAAATCATGCATGCTGCATATAAAAGTAGTGGAAACAATGTAAATCACACTGTGGCGACATAGCCGTGATATTCTACCGCAAATAACTTTTTATATTATAATATATTTATCATATGGGCTATAGCTCAGTACCCAGCACTGAAAAATCGTGTCCTCTGATTGGCAACTCCATATAAAAAAAGCAAACAACATTTTCTGCTGTGACTTTTAGCTTGCCAGCTAAATGCACGAACGTTTGTTCGAGACTGTTTTTAGCTGTCATAACGCTGCCATTTGGCAGCTCATGAAAAAATATATATGGCGCTCTAATTTCAGCTGCTGGTCAGCTAAAAGTGATGAGTGAATTATCGAAATAGCAAAATGGAGGGAACTGGAGCAAAATCAAAAAGGCGCTTGAACAACAAAAACAAGATCTACAGACTATGAACCACAACTAAAACTTGTTATTAAATTTTATATTTCTATAAATCTTCATTTATGTAATTTATAAAATACATAAAATCCCTTTTCCCCCTTTCTTACCATTCAGTACACAGATAATCGCTTATTTACGACAATTTTCAATGCATTTGTTTCCTCTTTTGAAATAACACACGGCTGCAGCAAAAGAGTTACCATTCAACTTATGTTTGTTTTATGCGATGTACTTTCAACTCTGCTTTTAGCTGCCTACCAGCGAAAATAAGATTGGTAGATTATGAGCTGCAGCTGAAACTTATTAACTAGGGGGCATTCCCCCTGCTCGTCAATTTTGGAGGGCAGCGTAATCAGTCAGTGTATCAATTAGAACAAAGAGTCTTATATATAAAGATTTATTATATTGCTATTAATTTTAATTTATCTGATTAATCAAATTGCGTCATTTGAGTGTCCACGCATCTCCCCACTTGCGCAATTTCCAATATACAAATAATCCCTCACTTACGACATTTTTCATTGCGTCTGTCTTCTCCTGTATTCCATTTTCAAAATATGTATATAGTTGCCGCTACAGTGTGCCCACATAATTTTTAGGTGTTGCGTTAACCAAACTTTTTTTTTAGTTATCTACCTTTAAATTAAGCCCGTTCCTCACTGGCATGCATTTTGTAAGCTATCGATAACTCCCCGAAAAATGCAGCTCACTCTGCAATTTCAATCAGCTGTCAAGCAAGATCGCAATCGCAAGAAAAAAAAATCAAATATGAAATATAAATGATTCTATAATAGATGTGATGATTGAATAAGAGAAGCAGATAGTGCAAGAGCAATGAAATGTACTGGCAGTCGTTTTCAACTTGTAAAAGATAGAATAGACTTCAATTTAAAGTGCTTGAAAACGCGTACATTCATAAGTATGTACATGAGTCTATTTTGGCGAGACCCGCACAATCTAAGATCTTTCCGGATCACAGGTTCAACAGATAATTTGTTAGAAGTTAGTTATCTGAAAATAATTGTAAAAATATATAAGCAACAAAATAAAATTCAATTCATAGCCATTCGTCATTTTGCCTGTCTGTTGTTTTATTTGTATTGTTTTTGTATTCTAGTGACAGCACTTTCTCGATTTCCACAATAATTACCAAAAATTTAGTAAGTTACGAATGCTCCTTCGAAATGCAGTTGCATTTTGGTCGAATGCTACTTTTCCTCACCCCTAGCTCCCATAAGAAATGGTGGTGAAATGCAGCATTTGTCTGAAAATGCAAAAGTGCGGAATGCGAGTTTAGTGAGGACAGGGTATTAGTAAGCCCTAATTTATGGCATTTGACAAAAATTTGGTAAGTACCTTCTTTTAAGCTATGTACTGACCATCGATAAATACTGTTCGCTGAGTACCATCTCCATTTAAAAAATACAGCGGCAAACAGCTAGATAATTTATTTTGGTTGAAATTCAGCTGCTGTGGTACTCATCATCCCGGTGAATGAAACTTGTCACTAAAGGCACGGTAGTTTTTCAATTGTGTTGTTATTACGTTGCTATTGGTAAAATTATATATAGCGCTTAATCTTTCAGCTAGTTCAATTATTGTGAAATTATAGTGAGCTATTAAAAAATACAGACTCATGTTAAGTAAAAGCTTAGTCCTAAGCACTGAAAAATACTGTACACTGGGCGTCAATTCCATATAAATAAAAGAGTGGCGGAAAGAAAGATAGTTTAACTTCATTAAAATTTCGACGTTGCGATATTCAACATCCGACGAAAAATAGTTGACACTAAACTTACGAGCGTTTTTTAAGTTTTTATAACGCTGCAAATGATAAAAAAATTATGTCTCTCTTAAATTTCTAGTCAGTCAAACGAAAAGAAATTTAAAATGAAATAAACAAATATATTTTTCAGTCGAGTGTGTGTGTTCATACGGCAACACGGACATGGCTATATCGAGTTGGCTTCTGATGCTGATTAGGAATATATATATATACTTTATGGGGTCTGCCTGTCACATACTTTTATTTTTGAATAAACTTAATATACCCCACAAAATAATATAATATAATAAAGATATATGTGTATTCGGCCTTCCGACTTTGTTCAAACAACACTGGATTATATTCATGCAAAAAGCTGATAGATGTGGCAAACTCAATAGAAACACTTTTCGAACTTTTTGCGCAACTTAAAAATCTCAGTTAGTGGAAATTCACTATTATACTGAATTTACACTAGCTGAGGCTTTTCGTTTGCGTAAGGGGTCACGCAAAAAATCCGAAAACTGTTTCTATTGCGTTTGCCGCATCCATAGTCAGCTGGTTGCATGGGTACTTTTAATGCCAGTACGTAATTAGATTAAAAACAAATACTATTATGGAAATTAATCATATCAATTATTTTTCAATTATTCTTTCACGGTTTTTTCTCAATCAACTGTTTGTTCCCTGCAAAAATCTCGATAAGTGCTCAAATTTTATCGATATTGTGAGACCATCGCACAAAAACAAGTTGGTAGTGCCTGAGTGAGCTAGCGACGCAGAATTTGCCCTTCCCCCCTCACCAACAAATTGCCTATGATTTTGTATGGCAAGTGACGTGCGTCGCCTCATTTTTCCAATTGAAGCAAACGCATCCTCGTGTGTAAGCGCACTATTAGGGAGGTGCGTGTTCACTCACTCCGTTTAGTGAACAACTCTTTTTGGTTCACTTACTCATGAGCAACCCAACACTGGAATTAAACATACACACCTATTTACATTGCAAAAGAGTACATGGCTTTGGTAAGGAACGTTAAAGTCTTAAATTGAAATGGTTTGCGAAGTGATCTTACCAAAAGTTTATATTTACACGTGCAGCTCTTAACCGATTAATAAAAACAAAATTAATGTTCGTTTCATATATGTAAATGCTGCTTTTGTTGGATATAGTTTTCTTGTGCGCATGCTCCAGAGTATGCATTCATATGTATGTACAAACATATATACTTATGTATGCAAGTTTCTGTAAACATATACACATATTTACATAGTTTATACAATCAAATCGAAATGAGGCATGTCCAAATAAATTCGATAAAGTGATAAAGTTATAAGTGTATAACTTAATCAGTGGTAATTTCGAAATGTCGCAATTAATTTAATTATTTCGCTTTTACGAAAATCCTAATGCAAGACTTAAAAACTCGTTCAAAGTAAAAAAAAATGAATATAAACATAAATAAAATCTTAATCAAGTGTGTCGAGTAAGTTTGATTTGTCTACACACCATGCTCTCCACTTCAACATCATCAAATGGAATGCCTCAAACAGAACCGTCGAAGCAGGACTACCATGATAATATAATAATTTCTACTACTGTGGCAACTGTTCCCAGCAACTCTATAAGCCAAAATCAACAGCAACTTCCTTGTAACAAACGAAACAAATTATCCAACACTTTGTCAGATTCGTTAACAATTGACATGAGCACAACAACAACACGCTCGCTGCTTAATCATCATACTTCACCTTTGACAACATGCAATAAAAGTCCACCTATTATAGCAGCCGTCCATCGTCATCATCATCATCAACAACAACAACGTCTATATGAGCTGCAGAAGCAGTCATCTGAGGACAGTTTCAAAAGCGACGAAGAGAGAGAGTTGGAAGAGCGACAGATTACTTCGCTTTCGGTAAACCTTCCGCTGGAGACTCCAACATCGCTTTGCTCTACTGCCATTAAAGCCAATGTAAATCCCCTAATTTCACAGAAGATGACACGAACTATACCGTCAGATAAAGTAAGTAATCCCATAACCAATTTTTTCAATACAGTCAGGGTGATTAAAATAGAACCATGAGAAGGAAATGACATAAACAATTTGTTGATAGTGTTTTAGAGACCGATACTGTTATAAGTTTTAAAATAAAAATTGGAATAAAACAATTATTTCTAAATTTTTATTTAAAAGTTACAAAGTAACAAAAATTTTATTGATAAAATCAAAAATAATAATAAAAAATAATAAGCTATCTTGATAAAACTGGTCAAAGGTCCGTATTTTTGCTGCACGCAGTACATATGTATGTCGGATTGAATCACTATATCATAAAGCCAAGGTCGTATCCAGGTACGGGTAGCTGACACAGGTCCTTATCAAAATTATAAGACACCTCGTTCTTTTGTTTTTTTTTTCATGATAAGACATCTAGCTAAAAGATACCACGTCAACATACTTTATAACAAAATAGTAAAGTGTTTCAACACATTTTATCTCAAAATAGTATAGGTTGTTACTTATTTTTAAAAATTTAACAAAAAGTAGGATTTTCAACCATATCAAAATATAAGACACTTCTGTGTTTAAGTAAGCTGATTTAAGCTGATTTAATTATATTTAATTTCAATAGGTTAGCGATCTATCGATGATCCTTGGCATCTGCCAACATCAAAAATTCTCTTCTTCATGGAATCTGACAGCTTTATATACAATTCCGGCTCCAACTGACCCCATTCCCTTAAAATTGAAGTTTTGAGCTCATGTACATTGTCGTTTGTGTTTTCCTTATAGACACGCCCTGCTAGTATACCACAGATATTTTCAATTGGATTAAGATCCGGTGAGCATGCTGGCTACTCCAATAATTTGACCGAACACTCCTCTAAAAATCATTTTGTTTGTCGACTTGTGTGTCTTCTGACGTTGTCCTGCATAAATATATATAGGGACTTTCCCTATTTGGATTTAAGTAGGGAAGCAAACTACTGTCTATTGCCCGTAAGTTGTCAGAACTATTCATCCTAGAGTTGGTGAGCTGCAGGTTTAACGTTCCGAACTTGTTAAAGGCACCCCACACCATTACTGATCCGCCACCAAAGTTTTTCTTAGAGAGCTCCTTTCTCAAATTGCGGCAGTAATGCCGAAAACCATCTTGTTTATCGAGATTAAACTTTTTCTCATCAGAAAAAACAACCTTTTTTTAAATTAAACGATAATTCTTATGCAACTGACCAATATAACATTAGCTTCAAAACTAAGACACTAGTTTGCATTGAAACAGACAGACAGACAGACGGATATCGACTCAGTTCGTCGGCCTGATCAATAATATATATACTTTACTAGGTTTGCCCCCTGCTCGCTTTGCTCGCCAACCCCCGGCTCGCTACGCTCGCTGCAATCTCGGGGAGAAATGTGGAGTGAATATAGGGAACACTTCCCACAGCTATACCTAGACCTTATGTCATTTCTAATAAGCAAGCGATAAATGTTATTTAAATTTTTCCCTGCAATCGGACTTAAAATAATATTACTTTGTATAAGCAGGGGGCAAGCCCTCTAATGCTCGCTTCGCTAGCTAACCCCCGGCTCGCTACGATCGCCCAAATCTCGGGAAGAAATGTGGGGTGCAAATAGTAAAACACTTCTCACAGTCATAGCCGGACCTTATGTCATTTGTAGTAAAAAGACGGTAAATGTAAATTCAATTATTCCCTGCAATCGGACTTAAAATAATAAATAGTAATAGTACTTTATATAATATAGGGGGTTTGCCCCCTGCTCGCTTCCCTCGCCAACCCCCGGCTTGTTACGCTCGCTGCAATCTCGGGGAGAAATGTGGAGTGAAAATAGGGAACACTTTTCACAGCTATAGTCAGACCTTATATCATTGCTAATAAGAAAGCGGGAAATGTAAATTCAATTTTTCCCTGCAATCGGACTTAAAATAATATTACTTTGTATAAGCAGGGGGCAAGCCCTCTAATACTCGCTTCGCTCGCCAACCCCCGGCTCGATACGATCGCTGAAATCTCGGGGAGAAATGTGGAGTGAAAATAGGGAACATTTCTCACAGCTATAGCCGGACGTTATGTCATTTTTAACAAAAAAGCGGGAAACGTAAATTCAATGTTTCCCTGTAATTGGACTTAAAATAATAGTAATAAGTAGTACTTTATATAATACTAGGGGGCTGGCCCCCTGCTCGCTTCGCTCGCCAACCCCCGTCTCGCTACGCTCGCTGAAATCTCGGGGAGAAATATGGAGTGAAAATAGGGAACATTTCTCACAGCTATAGCCGGACGTTATGTCATTTTTAATAAAAAAAGCTGGAAATGTAAATTCAATTTTCCCTGTAATTGGACTTAAAATAATAGTAATAAATATTACTTTATATAATACTAGGGGGCTTGCCCCTGCTCGCTTCGCTCGCCAACCCCCGGCTCGCTACGCTCGCTGCAATCTCGGGGAGAAACGTGGAGTGAAAATTGGGAACACTTTTCACAGCTATAGTCAGACCTTATATCATTGCTAATAAGAAAGCGGGAAATGTAAATTCAATTTTTCCCTGCAATCGGACTTAAAATAATATTACTTTGTATAAGCAGGGGGCAAGCCCTCTAATACTCGCTTCGCTCGCCAACCCCCGGCTCGATACGATCGCTGAAATCTCGGGGAGAAATATGGAGTGAAAATAGGGAACATTTCTCACAGCTATAGCCGGACGTTGTGTCATTTTTAATAAAAAAGCGGGAAATGTAAATTCAATTTTTCCCTGTAATTGGACTTAAAATAATAGTTATAAATAGTACTTTATATAATATAGAGAATTTACATTTTCGCTGCTCGCTGTTTTTAAGTTTTCGCTGCAATTGGATTATTGCAGCAAGAGCGAGTAACAGTGCCATATACTGAAAATTGATTTTGAATGTCGAAATACTAATGAATCGTAACATCTTGACCAAATTTTATCAGGATGTATCAGTGAGTAAGAAATACATTAACTGTGAGTTCGGTTAAGATAGCTCACTAAACACAAAAAAAATTTCATACTAAGCAATTTTGACCTTTGACCCCCATTTTAGCCCCTTCCAGTGGGGATATCAAAAAATCCCGTCTTATTGCACGATAATTATGTCGCAGCTATGTTGTGTAAAAATTTCATCTCAATATCTTGAACCGTTGGCCTACAGCGTGATGACTAAGTCAGTCAGTCAGTCAGGACAAAGAGTTTTATATATATAGATAGAGAATTTACATTTTCGCTGCTCGCTGTTGTAAAGTGATCGCTGCAATTGGATTATATCAGCAAGAGCGAGTAACAGTGCCATTTACTGCAAATTTATTTTGAAAGTCGCAACTCCAATAAATTGTATCCTTCCCTCCCCCCCCCCCCCCTCCTCGTCGGTCATCTTTTTTGATTGTTTATCAATGGCATTAAAAGCCACTTCTCCTATGGCAGGCATACAATATAGTGATCCAATCTTTACCAAATTTTCACAGAATGTTACAATAAGTAAGAATTACATAATCTGTGAGTTTGGTTCAGATAGCTCAAAAAACAACAAAGATCTTCATACAAAGTTTAATTTGCATCTGATTGTTCCTATGGCAGCTATAGGATATAGTGATCCGATCTTGACTAAATTTTCTCAGCATGTTACAATGAGTAAGAATCTGTGAGTTTGTAAGCAATTTTGACCTTTGACCCCCATTTTAACCCCTTCCAGTGGGGATATCAAAAAATTCCGTCTAATTGCACGATAATTATGTCTCAGCTATGTTGTGTGAAAATTTCAGCTCGATATCTTAAGCCGTTTGGCCTACAGCGTGATGACTCAGTTATTTAGGACAATAATTAGAGTTATATATATATAGATGGGGTCTGTAAAGCCTCCTGCAATGTGTTACAAACTTCGTGACAAATTTAAAATACCCTCTGCAAGGGTATACAAAATTTGGTAGTAAATGACCTGAAGGATATTGAAGTTGTGGACCTATTTAAGCATTTAGAAGAATTTCGCCCCACTGTTAATAAGTTAATTTAAAGAAAATAATTAAAAAGTTTTCAGAAAATCCAAGAAGTTTGTTATTTTACTTTATTTAACATAAAATAAAATGTTATATTTAAATAAAAAATTTATAAAAAAATAAGTATAATAAGATGCAACTATTAACTCCTGTAAATTGTTTTGGATTTTTTAATAAAAATAGAAAATAAGTATTAAAAAATTATTTTAATTATATAAGTTTCAAATGGAAGTGTTTGACAGATATTGATATCAGCGAAAAAATAGGAATTTTGGTGTTTTCCATGTTGCTGTAACTTGTATCCTTCTCGTTGATTATTTAGTTAAAATGTGCATTCATTACTCCTTTTTACGGTCCCTGGTTTTTTTTTAGAATGCATAGAAAAGGAGCATTTAATCAGTGTTGAGAGTTTAGCATATTAGTAAGAGACATTTTTTTAAGCGGGGTCATTTTGCAAAAACTTAATAGACCCATTTGTACTTTTTAAAAGCCACAAACCACTAAAAAGTGGTTTTTAAAAAGGGACAAGAAAATAAGGTTAAAATTGTTGCATAGTGTTATATGATTAGTAGAACATTATTTAAAAAAATAAAAAACAAACCTACCATTTGTATATATTTACATACATATGTAGATACAGCCCTGCTCATACAATTGACATAACAAATATATACGAATTAATAAGATGATTTTTTGTATTTAATAGTGATGTAAATCCAAAGTGAACATCGATTTAAAAATCGGGTTCTTAAAATCGCCCATGCAAACATCGATTGACCGAAACATCGGAAATTTCGACATCGATTGATCGATTTTTAATATGCATATAAATACACAGAAAAGTATTTGAACACTTTAACACATTACACATTTTAACTCATCTCGCGATCAGTAACAATCTTATTATGTTATTTATATACATATACGTTAATAATATTATAGCTCACACTAACTATAGCATATTAGTTAAATTTAACTGACACCGCGTGTGTATTTTGTCGCGTTTGCTAAGGATGTTCAATGATAACGATTTTTCATGACAATCGATTTATTTAAATCGATAAATCGGCAGAAAATATATCGAGTTAAAAACATCCAAATTCCGATTTTTTTAACAACATCTTAAATTAAATAAGATATTTTGCCGCCTTTCAATTTAAATTGGCTAGAGGTAATTTAAATATATTGATGCACGATTTATTTACAATCCTATGGTTCATAAATTACTCCTTTTAAGCCGCAATATGCCCGCCTTAGCAATTATAGCATTGGATATTAACAGAAAAAAGACTTTAGCTGTGGAAATGTTTCAACGTAGTAATCTCAAAAATGCATCTAATCCACTTTCGATATCGGATGAAGCGTAAGCAATTTTAGTGCACTTTATTGTTTTACATGCTTACTGCTAGCTTCTGGTACAACTATCGTGTTACGAAAGACACGTTTGTTATGATTTTTAATCTAATAAGAGAAGATATCCCGAAAGACATCAATTCCACCTATACTGCAACTGTCACTTGCTCTGCGATTTTTAGGCGTTGGATCATTCCAAAGAGTGATGGAAAGGATGCCGATCTGGCTGTCAAGAACAGTTGTGTGTAAAACTGTGGAAAATAACCAGTCCTAGAAGATTTGATCAATTCAATTTGATCAACCAGCTGACCGGATTAGGGCCTCAAAGCATCATTTTTTTTACCAAGTTTGGTATTCCTGGGGTAGTTGGTTGTATCGATGGAACGCACGTCAAGATTGTAAAGCCGCCAGACGATGAAAATCATTACTTAAACCGAAATGGGTACTTCAGTTTAAATGTAATGATAGTGAGTATGGCAATATTAACGGTGAAGATACATGACCTCATAGTATGTGGTTATATTTCTAGATTTGTGATTTTGAATTGCGGGTCATCTACGTAGACCCTACAAAACCTGGGGCTTCCCATGACTCCTTCGTGTGGAATCTGAGCGAAGCTAAAGATTTCTTAAAGCGAAAATGGGTTACCCAATGGAGCCGTTTTTGATGACTCCGTATAGAAGTCCCACGGCAAAATCTCCACAGCATACCTTTAATCTTCGGCATTCATCTGCCCGTAGTGTAGTTGAGCGAGCAATTGGGGTAGTGAAGGTTTAGGTGCATTCAGGGATGCCTTTTATATCATCCCACAAAAGTGGCTAAAATTGTCAAGGTATGCTGCGCTCTTCAAAATATTTGCCGTACTCGCAACGAACCTGGTTTCCCGCTAGACGAACCAAGTCATCAAAATAGTGATGATATTCAAAGTGATGAAGCAGTTGGTAGTATAAAAATAACTTATGAAAATCAATGTAGAGTTCGCAATGAAATCGCCTCCAGTTTGTAATAATGTGCCTTGAATCTTGAATAAAAGACTGTTACTTTGATTTAAATTTTTATTCCATTTTGGATACAAAACGTTCAAAAACAGCCGTTAGCTTTTGCCTCTCCTCGATCTGCTTCTCTATCAGGTCACAAAGCCGAGCGCCCATGGCCAATACACACTCTGTGGCAGTCTTCGATTGAGTGTTTAACTCGCGGAGCTCATCGACCATGGCCTTAAAGCACTCATTTTGCTCAGCAATTTGGCTGCTAACATTGCCAACGGCAGCATTCTCTCCACGTGAAGTCTTGGGCTTTGCTGCCTCAGTTGGAAACTCCTCTTCGCTCTCCGGCTTACTCTTCTTTTGAGGTGTTTCGTACAAATCAATATCTAAAATATAAACATACATATATCAATAACCCGACTATTAATAAGCTTGATTCTTCAGCTTACCAATGGTTTCAGACACGTGTCGCTTTGGCTTGCTTAAGCCGGCTGCACAGGATCTTGAAGCACCGTCCACCGACGAAAATAGTCCGGTAGCAAGTGCCGCAGCTTCCTCATTGTTAGTGAGGCTTTCCAGGTAAAATGTCCTCCACCAGTGGCTCTCGTTTTCATTTTGTTTTTGGCAATCTTCTCTCTAATTTTTTGCTTCCAGTCTTCCAAATCTGAAAACAAAATTAAATTTAAGTAAAATACTTAGTTTTACATGCATTTATGCTTACACGACGCCACTCCTCAGTCGCCTTAGAAGGCGGACCAGAACTGTTCAGTTCGTCACGCAAGTCGACCACATAAAGTATATATATTCTTGATCAGGACGACGAGCTGAGTCGATATAGCCATGTCCGTCTGTCTGTCTGTCCGTCTGTTTCTATGCAAACTAGTCTCTCAGTTTAGAAGCTATCTTGATGAAACTTGGTACAGGTCCGTCTTTTTGCAGCTTGCAGGTCATGTGTCCGAACCGGCCGGATTGGATCACTATATCTTATAGCTGCCAAATGAACGAGTGGTTCGGAATCAACACTAAGTATGAAAAACTTTTTGTTTCTTGAGATATCTCAACGAGAGTCACAGATTTTGTGTCTGATACAGATTTATGAAGCCTGACCAAATTTGGTGTAAATCGGTCTACTATTTAATATAGCTGCCATAGGTTTGTTTGTTTCTCAAGATATAGATATCGAAACCAAACTCACAGATTGTGTGTTTGATAAAGTTTCATACATCCTTACCAAATCTGGTTCAAATCGGACAACTATATCATATAGCTGCCATAGGAACGATCGGCTCGAAATCAACATTTAGTAAGAAAAACTTTTTTGTTTCTTGACATATCTCAATGAAAGTCACAGATTTTGTGTCTGATAAAGATATATATACTATATATTATATAGCCTGACCAAATTTGGTGTAAATCGGACTACTATATCATAAAGCTGCCGTTTAAAAAATGTTAAAAAAAAATGCGACGGCTTACCTTGGCGCGCGCCAAAGTTAGCTTGCTCTATATTTTTTTTACATTTTTGGTACATATAATATACACTATGGTCCAAACCTGTACAGAAAATTTCATCCCGATCGGATGATAAACACAGAAGTTATTCAACTAACAATGTTACGGGCAAATGGAAGAAGAGACGCTAGCGACCTCTGTGTTTATCGACTGATATCTTCGTAGTGGCGCCATCATCTATTAAAACTTTTTGTACGCAACATTAAAGAACGAACTATAGTGAACCTTTTGCACTGAAAAAGTACAGGGTCTCCTATTGTCAAGTTTGCTTCACCGTAGCTTACTGAATTTTTCAGTTGATTTATTTTGTTGCCGAAAGATATTCGTTGATCTAATCGACATATCAAAATTTCGGAACTGTTAATTTAGGTGTCAGTCAATGGCTCGGATGAGCCATGGCAGGACTTTGCGTTCCAGGTACCCATTTCCATTGCGAAGAGTCTGAGCAGTCCAGAATTTTGGTTACGCGATGAGCAACATATTGTTTGTAACGACGATCTGATTGTATCCAATTGATTATTGGTTGGACCATATGTACATATACTTCGTTCGGGCTGACTTCGTGATAGCTTATAATAGCGTTTTTAAGGCGAACTCCTACTACAGTGGCTTGTAGCTCGAGCTTTAGGATGGATAACGTCTTGATGGGACTAAAGTTTGCCTTTCCTATGACAAAAACGTCTTATACTTATACTTCCTCTCCGTATTTCGTTCGCCAGTAAGCTAGGGCGGCGGCTAAGGTTTCTTCACTCGCCGAAAGGATCAAATATATATATCACCATTGACAAAACTTGTCTTTTTAAAGTTTAAAACAAATCAGAATACATCAGAGCGGTGATTCCAATGTGCAATCTTAAAGTTTGTTCAAAAGTTCTGCAGAATTTGATACGAAGCCGCGTAGTTCAAACTTACCTTCCAGATGCAGTCTAACAACGAATTCAATATCTGATTGTGCCTCGTCAATGTTGTTAGAACTGCCAACATAATCATCCACGTAGTGGTGCTCAATGATGGCTTTGACGGCTCGTGGGTACTCTTTTTCATAGGTTTTGGCGATCATATATTTTACGAACTAGCGAGAACTTGCTGAACCAAAATTTATAACACTCATTACATATACGTCTGGCGCTTAAGAGCTGTCGGAGTTTCTCCAAAGAAATTTTGCGAATTCTGATCGTCTTTGCGAATAGCTACGCGATGAAAACATTTCTTTGATGTGTCGGACAAATCCCGATTTTACCTTGCGGAAATTTAAACAATATTGACGCTAAGCAAGAGCTCAGAGATGTTCTTTCCGTTGGTGCTGCTGCGTCAAACACTAAACGTATTTTATTCTTTTAATATTATTGATAGCAAAATGTGGCAAATACCAAGTTTTTTTTAAACAATTTTCTCTGCTTCTTTTAAAGTCGATATTCTTGCATAGCCCTTTGCTATGTATTCCAACAGTTTATTTTTGTACCACTGAAAGAGAAATCCATCCTTCTTCATTTTGTTGTCCATAGTTTCTAGCCGTTTCACAGCTGAGTTATAATTGTTTGTCATTTTTATGCTTTCTTGTTTCCATAAAAGTCCAAATTTAAATCCTTTGTCTAATTTTCTTGTTGTCCCTTTTAAAATATTTCTTTCTCTTTTATCTATGTCTTTGGTTTAATTCTAAAATTGTCCAAATTTGTCATAATTTTCGATTGGTAAAATATTAAGTACAGGTTATTGCTTACAAAATTGAGATTGAATTGTGGACTTAGACTGGGTAGCAATAAATGCTCATTTTTAGGTTTGATTGACTCTTTTTGATCGTGGAGCAATCGATTGTATAATTTTTTGACATGAGTTGATTTTACATTCTCTTCGTTGAGTGCAATTCTGTACCGAGTGCCCTGGACGTAAGCAGATAAAACATAAAAGGGCTTTTGTTTTTTTAAGATGTCCCATCTCTCTGATACACTTTTGCTGCGAAACTGGCGCACTGATACAACTTGTGATCCTTCTTGCATAGCTGGCACTTTTTTGAAGAGTTCTGTTGCTCATATAGTACATGGTGAATGTCAGTTTCTAATGGCTCCGTCTATCTTGTGTGTTATTAGACTGCGGCATTGTTAATATGCTTCCCAGAGCTAGTGTAACACAGCTGGCAATATCAAGTCGGAAATTGTCTCACTGTTGGGTAAAAATTTTCTCTTTGCATAAGATACTTTGCCCAATCTTCTCTTTTATTTATGGGCAGCTGTGTTACCAATTCATTAATTAATGTTGGGTTATTTAAGTGAGGCTGGGCATTGCTGTTTTCTAAAAATACTGTCAAATTAGCTGTCAATATTAGGGACCGCAAATAATGATTAACAATAATGACATAGAAAAAAATGGTTTGGACAAAAATATTTATTTTTGTTCCGTCGCTGTATTTCCGGGATGATTTTTAAATTTCTGATTTTTACGATTTTTTTCAAAAATAATCATTTTTTTTGAGTAATATAATAAAAATATTTTGATCACAAAAATAAAAAATAATAATCATTACTATTTTTTTTGCTTAAAATAAAACTCAATAGTAATCATTGGCTTGTGTGTTAGACTTTTCACTAATATTATGCTGGGCGTCGGCGTAAGGCAATTCTATCTTTATGAAAGTATTTATGTGTCGCAAGTTTGCATAAAATTTTTGGCAGCGCCAGGCAAATATGCTCATTAGTTTTTTTTAGACCCTGTACTTTAAAAAATTACAAAAATTACAAATTGCACATACGTAATACACCCCATAAAGTATTAATATTCTTGATCAGCATCAACAGCCGAGTCGATATAGCCATGTCTGTCTGTCCCTTTTTTGATCACCTAGATCTCAGAGGCTATAAAAGCTAGATACACCAGACTTGGTATGTAGGCTCACATATATCTGGCCAAGAGCAAGTTTGTTTTAGAATTTTGCCACGCCTCATTCCGCCCCGTAAACGGAAAATCAAAATTTCGAAGTCCAAATACAAGAGCACCTTTAATGTCACCACGTTGATTTTTATACCCTTTCAGAGGGTATTTTAATTTGGCACGAAGTTTGTAACGCAATGAAGGAAGCCTCACAGCCCCCATAGAGTATATATATTCTTGATCAGGACGACGAGCTGAGTCTGTCCTTCTGTCTGCTTCTATGCAAACTAGGCTCTCAGTATTGAAGCTATATCAATGAAACTTGGTACCGGTCCGTCTTTTTGCTGCACGCAGTACATATGTCGGAACCGCCCGGATCTATCACTATATCATTTAGCTGTCATAGGAATGATCGGTTCGAAATCAACAATTAGTATGAAAAACGTTTTTGTTTCTCAAGATATCTTAACCAAATTGACAGATTGTGGGTTCGATACAGTTTCATACATCTTTACCAAATTGGTTCAAATCGGACAACTATATCTATAGCTGATAATATGAAAACATTTCTTGTTT
>JAWNND010000749.1:0-23241 GCA_035043265.1 Drosophila testacea
TATTATATTAAAATGCCACGCCTAGGTCGGCTCTCAGCGATCCCAGAATCGCCGCTTAAGGAATAGGTTACTTAGAAATTCAAACTCTGAGAGAGATCGTACAGCAGGGTCCCAAGATATAATCGGAATAGAAGATAATCAAATTAGGAGACAGTCGATCCGTATACAGAATATAAAACCCCCCAGGATTGAGCTCCTCCTCAATTTCAACATCATCGTTAGCAGGACGAAATGTTTGTTGAAATTCTAGATTGAGTCCCTCCAGTAACTCTGCATCTGCTTGAGAAGCTATGAACGGAACAGTATTGGAAGTAAAATTTGAAATCCACTGTTCATTTAGTACTACATTGTGTTTCCTATAAAGCTCTGTGTCTATTAAATACCTAATTGCATCTGCAATCTTAAGAGGCCTAATGGTTTCAGCCATGTAATCATGGCTATGTTCCATTCTACGTCGGAGGTGGATCTGTACTACCTGTGCTTCATGAAAAGCTCGTGGAAGGGAAGTCACGATATTGCTAACAGAAATGGGAGCATTGACTACAGCTCAACGCCTAGGGACTTTATTATCATAAATAGAATTCGAGGAGAAAAAAGTTGTTCCTCGTAAGACCTTTAAGACACTCGGGAAGGTCAGGGAAATCTAAGCCGTTTGTAATGGAAAATTTTGGTTTCCTACCAGCTTTAATGTGCGTGCCACACGTATTGCAAAATTAAAACATGTTATCAGTAGAAGTAAACTGATTTGAAATAACTAAAATGTCTGCACTGTACTCATTGCGACGTTCAATAAAAGCACGAGAAATTCTGCGTAACTGGTGGGGAAACCAAAGTCCTTTGCAACAAAGGCAAACTTGATTTGGTCCCAGCTTTACCTTGCTATTAAATATATCTATTTGAGCTTCTATATAGGTTAAGCTGGGTACAATATCGTCCTCACGACTCTCTGCTATACGTTCAGCATTTCGTCGGTTTTCTGCTTCCCTATTCTGACTGAAGCTTTTATTTTGACTGACCCTTTGACTAATACGTCTTATGGCGTCAGTAATAGCTTGTCGCGCTAACAATCGAGCACTTTGTCGTCGTGCAGTGTTGAGCGCTCGTTCGACAATTCTCCTCGCAGAATTATTCATAGCTTGAGACCTATATAACCTATCTCTTTCTCTTTCAGTTGTGCGTATGTTAGTGTTCCGTCTACGGATCGACCTACGCTGCCTATCAGCCACTCTTTCCCCTTGTCGAACTTCTTGTTCTGTCCGTCTCTGTCTCCTACTTGAAGTGTTTCCTTGCTGTTCTGTTGCCCGTATGTTAGTGTTCTGTCTACGCACCGACCTACGATGTCTATCGGACACCCTTTCCCCTTGTCGGACTTCTTGGTCTGTCCGTCTCTGTCTCCTACTTGAAGTGTTTCCTTGCTGTTCTGTTGTCCGTATGTTAATGTTCTGTTTACGGATCGACCTACGCTGTCTATCGGACACCCTTTCCCCTTGTCGGACTTCTTGGTCTGTCCGTCTCTGTCTCCTACTTGAAGTGTTTCCTTGCTGTTCTGTTGTCCCTATGTTAATGTTCTGTTTACGGATCGACCTACTCTGTCTATCGGACACCTTTTCCCCTTGTCGAACTTCTTGGTCTGTCCGACTCTGTCTCCTACTTGAAGTGTTTTCTTGCTGTTCTGTTGTCTGTATGTTAATGTTCTGTCTATGGATCGACCTACGCTGTCTATCGTACACCCTTTCCCCTTGTCGGACTTCGAGGACTGCCCGTCTCTGTCTCCTATTTAGAGTGTTTCTTTGCTGTTGAGTTGTTGATGTTGTTGTCCTGCTCCGATTATTTCCCTGCTCAGTGTCACTTGTGGACACAATCTCTATACGGTTCGATCTACGTAGATTGGATGCCACCATTTCCCCCTGCTGGAACTCTGCGTCTGTCTGTCTGTCTCTGCCTCCTATTCTGATTATTTTCCAGCAGTTCAGTGTCACGTGTGTTTATATTCTGTATACGGATCGACTGTCTCCTAATTTGATTATCTTCTATTCCGATTATATCTTGGGACCCTGCTGTACGATCTCTCTCAGAGTTTGAATTTCTAAGTAACCTATTCCTTAAGCGGCGATTCTGGGATCGCTGAGAGCCGACCTAGGCGTGGCATTTTAATATAATATAAATAAGTAATAAATGAAAAACAAAATATTTATATCAAATTTATGTATTTATATAATTTAATTAAAAATATAATTTATATAAAATAGATAAATTGAATATATGATATTTATATAGAAAGAAATATATAAACTAAAAAAAATATGTATCATATATATTTATATATAAATATTTATAAATAAAATATTTATATATCTATATATCATAAAAATAATATATATTTATATTTATTTGAAAATATTATAAAATTAAAATCCAAACTACTAAATTAGTATATAAATTTTTATAAATATATAATAATTTAATATATAATATATTACAAATATAATTTTATATATTAATACAAACTAAAATTGCGCTGTAGGCCCACAGTGCGGCACTTGGGCGCAACACACACACACAAACACAATATCGGTTGCAGCCCCGAATATGACAATACACAACGCACTCGATTAAAATATTTATCACGCCTAAATATGTTTATTAATATTAATATTAATTATTATCACTATGTTGACTAACTCGCAATGAAAATTGCGTTTAAAAATGCTAAAAAATCGGTTTAAAATCTCGCACAAATACGGAAATTAATTTTGGCAACACTCGAAAGTAACGCACAAATCGATTTGAAGAAGAATAAGAGTATCGAATCGTTGATTGGCAAGGGTAAAGCATAAGAGAGAGCGAGAAAGCTATATATGCACTTTAGACGCGTGCCTAGATCTGTTAAGTGCACGCATACTTTCATAAATAGACACGCGCCAAATTTATTTTAATGTATCAGTGCTGCCAGACTAGCTTATTTCAGTCTAGATCTAACATATTCAAAATTGAATAGCTTATAAAATTACAAACAGCCATAAATCTAGCATATTCTTAGCCAATAAATATATTATAAAATATTTTTTTGTATTTTTTGCTTATATTAGTTTGTTTTAACTCATTGTCAGAATTTTGCCGTTGCGGACGCTCAACATCTGGCAACACTGTAATGTAGATTTACATTAATATACGGAATCAAAATAAAATAAAACAATTGCAAAGATTCTAAACACCCAAGCGAACAAAAATTTAATTTCATAATAAGTTATTTATCAGCATAATTTAAATTAAAATAATTTAAAAATATATTAAAAATAATGCAAAAAGGATGCAAGAGAGCGAGAAAGCCTAGATGGTGCCTGGATCTGATAAGTGCACGCATACTTTCATAAATAGACACGCGCCAAATTTATTTTAATGTATCAGTGCTGCCAGACTAGCTTATTTCAGTCTAGATCTAACATATTCAAAATTGAATAGCTTATAAAATTATAAACAGCCATAAATATAGCATATTCTTAGCCAATAAATATTTCATAAAATATTTTAATGTATTTTTCGCGTACATTAGTTTGTTTTTACTCATTGTCAGAATTTAGCCGTTGCGGACGCTCAACATCTGGCAACACTGTAATGTAGATTTACCTTAACATACAGAATCAAAATAAAATAAAACATTTGCAAAATTCTAAACACCCAACCAAACAAAAATTAAATTTCAGAATATGTTATTTATTAGCATAATTGAATTTACAATAATTTAAAAATTATTAAAAAGGAATGCAAAAATGATGCAACCAGCATGACTCGAACTCTAGACCTTAGCCAAATCGCGCAAAAAGAAGATCATCTATAATCTCAACCGTTGCAGTGCTTTAAAGCCAAGGAGTCAAAGTCAATATATATATAATTTGATAGTCTCCTTTTGCCTTCTCCTTGTCCCATGACATACATACACATATACATACATACATAAATAAACACACGCCAAAACAAAAGAAGTTTCTAGATTCGCATACATCTATATATATAAAACTCTTTGTCCTCACTGACTGACTGACTGACTGACTTAGTTATCACGCTGTAGGCCAAACGGTTCAAGATATTGAGATGAAATTTTTACACAACATAGCTGAGATATAATTATCGTGCAATAAGACGGGATTTTTTGATATCCCCACTGGAAGGGGCTAAAATGGGGGTCAAAGGTCAAAATTGCTTAGTAAGAAATTTATTTTTGTTTTTTGAGCTATCTTAACCAAACTCACAGATTATGTATTTCTTACTCACTGCTACATCCTGAGAAAATTTGGTCAAGATCGGGCCACTATATCATATAGCTGCCATAGGAACAACCAGATGCAAATTAAAACTTTGTATGAAGATCTTTGTTATTTTTTGAGATATCTCAACCAAACTCACAGATTATGGATTTCGTTCTCATTGTAACATTCTGTAAAAATTTGGTCAAGATCGGATCACTATATCGTATAGCTGCCATAGAAACCGTGGCTTTTAATGCTATTAATAAACAACCAAAAGAAGATGGACAGTGGGTGGGTGATCGGGAGGAGGGGGGTATTACGATTCATTAGTGTTGCGACTTTCAAAATCAATTTTCAGTATATGGCACTGTTACTCGCTCTTGCTGCAATAATCCAATTGCAGCGAAAACTTTAAAACAGCGAGCAGCGAAAATGTAAATTCTCTTTATTATATAAAGTACTACTTATTAATATTATCTTAAGTCCAACTACAGGGAAAAATTGAATTTACAATTCCCGCTATCTAATTAGAAATGACATAAGGTCTGGCTATAGCTGTGAGAAATGTTTCCTATTTTCACTTCACATTTTTCCCCGAGATTTCAGCGAGCGTAGCGAGCCGGGGTTGGCGAGCGAAGCGAGTATTATATAAAGTACTACTTATTACTATTATCTTAAGTCCAACTACAGGGAAAAATTGAATTTACAATTCCCGCTATCTAATTAGAAATGACATAAGGTCTGGCTATAGCTGTGAGAAATGTTTCCTATTTTCTCTTCACATTTTCCCCGAGATTTCAGCGAGCGTAGCGAGCCGAGGTTGGCGAGCGAACCGAGCAGGGGGCAAACCCCTAGTATGTACATACATATGTGAATGTCCTTTAACAGACGGAAGCCAAAATTTAATTATATGAATTTCGAAGTAACAAACATTATTGAATTTTTAAATAACATTTTTATTATTAACATTTCTAATATTAAAAGATTTTAAAAATTGTGTATAATAAAATAAAATAATTGCAAAACTATTAATAATTAATATGGAAAAAAATGAAATAGAAAATGTGTAACCAGCGGGAGTTAAACTCTATAGTTTAGAGTCTAAACCTTAGACTGATCACGCAAATGCAGTCGCTCTACAATGTGAACCATTGCAGTACGTTGAATTGTTGAAATCAAAGTCAATATATAATTTAATCATTTTATTTTATTTCTTTTGTCACTCTTTCTCCGCCATTACAAGTTGCCGAAGTATCTTATTGTTTGTTGATTAATTACTTCCGAGCTTATTGTCCGATCAAGATGAAACTTTCAGGGTAGATTAAGATTATTATGTTTATCATATGTTGCAAAGTTCAAGGGGATATCTTTAGACCTGCTCTTGTAATTCAATATTTTGTCTGTCGATTTACGTGGGAGAAAGGGGCGTGGCAAAAATTAAAACAAACTTGATCAATGGTGGATATAGATGAACCTACATACCTAATTTTTGATTTACTGTTATAGTCTCTGAGATCTAGGTGTTCATATTTTCGAAATTTCGAACAGCCGTATACTATCCGTTTATTATCCGATTCGGATAAAACTTTCAGGACAGGATTGGACTATAGAGTTCATTATCTATGCTAAAACTCATATCGCTAGCATTAAAGGTGCTTTCGTAATTCGAGTTTGAAATATAGTTTCAAATTTACGGGGGCGGAGAGGGGCGTGGCAAAATTCCAAAACATACTTGATCAATGCAAGATATAGATGAACCTTCATGACAAATTTGGTGTCTCTAGCTCTTATAGTCTCTGAGATATAGGTGTTCAAAAAAGGGACAGACGGACAGACAGACGGACATGGCTATATCGACTCGGCTGTTGATACTGATCAAGAATATATATACTTTATGGTACTTTGTACTTTTTAAAGTACATGGTCTAAAAAACAGCCGAATCTGACGGGAAAAAATATTTCAATTAAGCAAAACCAAAACTCGCATCACGCCACAAAATCATAGGCCATAACCAAAAACTGCTAACTTAAGTTAATAATTTATATTTATTTAAATGTTTCAAATATAAATGGTTTAGCTCACTCGAGGTCGAATGTTAGATAATTATGTCGATTTGACATGACAACAAATGTTGAGAATTGTTAACAAATTATACTACAAGTTGTACAACAACAACAATACAACATAAGCCTTTACTAAATGAACAGCAAGGAGCAAATGGCTCGGTATACAGCTGTTTCAAGAGACGCCACGTTTCTATCATCAGTACCGGTTTTTTTTTGCCGACTATTCTAAGCAAATTTCTGACGTATTTATGCTCTGTAACTCAAGAATAACCACTTGGGAGTTCTAAGGTACAGAACTGCAACGATCTCAGTTGTGTTGAACAGCCCTATGATGTGTTTTTTGTTGTTGCTGTTTATGTTTTTACCGTTTCAATAATAATTACACGAACTCATTGTTATTATTATTAGCTTCAGTTTATCTAAGCAATACTCTTAAACTGCTCTCTTGCGATGCCTCTTTTTTAGCACTTGCTCTTGCATGTAAATCTCTTTTAGTTCCCCCATTTTACCACCACCTTCTTTTTCTCTTTGTGGTGTGCTTAACTTTTTAGATCTGAAGGAATATAATCCGCTCTCTATGCTCATTTGATTCACCCACCTATTCTTTTCGTGGCGTGATCGCAACTTTTCGTTTCCTTTTTCTTTTCTTTCGGATTGTGGTTTTTTTCTCTATATATTTCACCAGCCTGAATTTAATTGGCTGTCGATGTACACGCTTCACCCACTTATTCCTTTTAGTGGCGTGTCAAGCTTACGTACCTTCATGTATTTGCATGTGCTCCTTTACCTGCGTTCTTCGACAGCCGTGGTTTATTTTATTAATTATTAGTTGATCTCCTTTTCTTTTTCGTTACTAATCCTAATACTTAGTTACTCACAAATTGTTTGTTTGTTGTAGTTTCAATCAGCCTGACCAAATATGGTGCGAATCGGACTACCATAACATAAAGTTGCCATAGGAACGATCGGCTGAAAATGCACATCTTTTGTAAAAAATATATTATACAGGGCACTGCAAGGGTATCCAAACCTTGGCGCGCCAAAGTTGGCTTGTTCTTTATTTTCCTTTTCATTTCTGTGGGTGATGTTGTTTATAATACATATGGATTTAAAAATAACAAGATAATTGTCTGCTCCTAAAATAGCACCATCAGCTATAATTTCCATTGGTTTATTTTTATACCCTTGTAGAGGGTATTATAATTTTGTGCCGAAATGTGTAACGCATTGAAGGAGGCCTCACAGACCCCATAAAGTATATATTTTCTTGATAAGGGCGACGAGCTGAGTCACCATGTCCGTCTGCCTGTCCGTATCTTTCTATGATTGGCTCTCAGTTTTGAAGCTATCTTGATGAAACTTGGTACCAGTCCGTCTTTTTGCTAAATCAAAAGGTATTAGGTAAATATATTGTTCATGGTTAATTTGTGAGTTTTCAGCAACCTTTAATTGTCTTAGAATTAAATATTTAAATTTAAATGGTTTAGCTGACTCGGGGTGAAAACTTAAACAGCAACTACAACGAAACACATAATAGGGCTATTCAACTCACAAGCATAACTGCAATCGTTGCAGTTCTGTACCTTAGAATTCCCAAGTGGTAATTCTCGAGATACAGGGCATAAATACGGCAGAAATTTGCTTAGAATAGTCAGCAAAAAACGGTACTGATGATAGAGACGTGGCGTCTCATGAAACAGCTGTATACCGAGCCACTTGCTCCTTGCTGTTCATTTAGTAAAGGCTTATGTTGTATTGTTGTTGTTGTACAATTTGTAGTTTAATTTGTTAACAATTGTCAACATTTGTTGTCAAACAAACATTGTTAATCATAATTGTATGAATAGAGAATCATGTCATATCGACATAATTATCTAACTTTCGACCTCGAGTCAGCTAAACCATATAAATTTAAAACATTTAAATAAATATAAGCAATTAAAAAGGTCGCTAAAACTCACAAATTTAAGTAAATAATAATAATGTTCAATGTAAATTGCAACAAATGTTAATACGTGTGAGAACTTAAGCAGGATATACCCTCAGGTCGAAAAAAATCGTCAAAAATCTGATATTTTCACTGAGGTAATAGAATATTAGTATTTTGCTATCGATATACGTGTTCGATGTCGATATACGTGCTATCTTCACAGTTGTTGTGGCCGCTTTAGAACCTTTTTTCCCAATGAGTATATAACAAGAAGAGTGGAATTGACTGGCTAACAGAATTGGCTTGCGGCTGTGCCGCGTCAAATGGGATTTAACGGTTCCATGTTAATGAAATTCTGTTAGTTAACAGAGATCAGACGCATGCTTTGCGTTTTTGTTTTGATTTGTGCTTTGCTTGGTGTGTACTCTGTGCACTCAGTGGCAGCGTCTGGCGGATGACCAAAAATGCGCCGTTGCCACATTTCGTATCGTGTTGTTGTTGTTACAAATCTGAACTTTGCCTATTTCAAAGTTGATTCGAAGCAATGCCCTCAGCCTGCGTTTACCCTACTCTAATCGGGTGTTATGTGCGAGTAAAGTGAAATGACATAATATTAAGTAAATGCGTGCAATATTTAATTTAATTAATTTTTAACAATATTAATATTATATAAAATAATATTTAATTTAATTTTATATATTATTTGATTTACTAAAGCTGCATATAAACGATTGCATTAGTCTCTAAATTCTTATAATTTAACATATTTTGAATAGTTACAAGTTGATATACATATAATAAGAATTCATAATATTTATCATACTGCTTAAAATAATGTTCTAGAAAAATTATAAATATGTTATAAAAAGGGTATCTGTAGTCGAGTCAGGTATCGGCAATGTCGAGTAGCAGATGAATGTGTATGAGCTCGCGACGATTGTGCCTGCTACTCGACATTGCCGATACCTCACTCTACTACAGATACCCTTTTTATGATGTTAATAAAATATTTACAATCTTTCTAGAACATTATTTTAAGCAGTATGATAAATATTATGAATTCTTATTATATGTATATCAACTTGTAACTATTCAAAATATGTTAAATTATAAGAATTTAGAGACTAATGCAATCGTTTATATGCAGCTTTAGATAATTAAATATTATTTTATATAATATTAATATTGTCAAAAATTAATTAAATTAAATATTGCACGCATTTACTTAATATTATGTCATTTCACTTTACTCGCACATAACACCCGATTAGAGTAGGGTAAACGCAGGCTGAGGGCATTGCTTCGAATCAACTTTGAAATAGGCTAAATTCAGATTTGTAACAACAACACCATAATATAAAGTGTGGCAACTTTTCATCATACGTTTTGTAGGTACACACAAAGCAAAACAAGAAACCAAAACAAAAAACCGCAAAGCGGCCATCGAAGTTTGGCGCGTCACAGGCTTTTAACATTATTCTGTTAGATTCTGTCTATACCCACTTTTACACGTCAAACTCCACTGCCTCTGTTATTTAACAGCCGTCATTTCTCCTCTTGATGTTAAATACTCTTTGCTTTTTTCCAAAAAGCGAACATCCACCATCTACAACCTATCGACGGGATGGTCCCATAGCTTTGACCGTGTCGATTTTGTCATTCGCGACGAATACGCAAATAATGAATGGAAAAAAAGTAGAACGAACTTTACAATTATTTGAAAATGGCTGAATCATGTAAGTAAAAAGTTTCAAATTATTTTTATCAGGGAATGAAACCGTAAGCGGAACCGAAATAAATTATTTTTAAGAACCGAAAACCGAAACGTTCGTACCGGTACGGTTTCGGTACATTTAAGAAAAATTTGTTTGTTATTTTTCGTACGAACATGGTTTTGCACTATAAAAAAATTTCTCGAATTATATGTCAGACTTAAACATGCTAAAATGCATGCATTTGTACGTCTATACATACACAAACATTTGTTGATAAAATTCGATTTTCTTTACTTTTAAAATTTTTTAAAAATTACTTTGCTGTACCGGTATGAACCGATACGAGAACCGGAACCGAAAGGACAAAACCGAAATAGAACCTTTTACCGAAATACTCGTTTTGGTACGTACCGGAATCTGAACCGCTACCGAAATTCGTTTCTGTTTCATTCCCTGATTTTTAGACCCAGTACTTTAAAAAAGTACAAATGGGTCTATTAAGTTTGTGCAAATGTGCGTAACAGGCAGAAGGAGGCGTGGCAGACCCCATAAAGTATATATATTCTTGATCAGCATCAACAGCCGAGTCGATATAGCCATGTCCGTCTGTCCGTCTGTCTGTCTGTCCCTTTTTTGAGTTCCTATATCTCAGAGACTATAAGAGCTGGAGACACCAAATTTGGCATGTAGGTTTATCTATATCCCCCATTGATCAAGTTTGTTTTAGATTTTTGCCACGCCCACCTCCGCCCCCGGAAATTGAAATACAAAACTTCGAAGTCGAATTACAAGAGCCCCTTTAGTGTTAGCGCTTATATATATATATATGGTACATATAATAAACACTATGGTCCAAACCAGTCCACCAAATTTCATTCCAATCGGATGATAAACGTGGAAGTAATTCAACTAACAATGTTACGGGCAAAAGGAAGAAGAAGAGACACCAGCGACCTCTATGTTTATGAAGTGGCGCCATCTATTGAATGGTACGCAACATTGAAGAGTAATCTAGTGAACGCTTTGCATTCAAAAAGTACTGGGTCTCCTACTGTCGAGCTTGCTCCACTGTAGCTTAGTGCATTTTTAATATTGGGGATTTGCGAGGAGCTCGGAGGAGCTCACTGGGCCAAGTGGAGGCGCGCCATCATGAACATGATTTTGGGTGGATTCGAATACACCACAATGATGTGCAATCATTGGACAATTGTGATAAGTTTGTATATTATAGTTTATTAGTACTTATTGAATGTACATATGTACATATAACGCCCTAATAAAGCCCAGTGCATAGATTTTATTCGTAAAAATGGTACCCCATATTCATAATTTACAGTCAATTCTAAGATGTTTTCACCATATTTCTAAAATCAACTCCATGTCCTTTTTAAGTTGAATATTTGTATTTGTAACAATTTGTAAGCAATTTGTAAGAAAAATAAAGTATCCTAATTAAAAAGCGCGGACTAAGAATAGATTTTTGAACTATGGTTTCTTGGTGAAAACATCTTAGAATTGACCGTATATTATGAATATGGGGTACCATTTTTTCGAAAAATGGCCCATACAAATCGATGCACTTTAATATACATATATATACTTAGCTTCCAAATAATAAAAGGGTAGTATATAAAATGTTTTTGTTGTATTTACTCTATTGAAATTAAAATTAAATAAGCAACGCTCTGTTAGGATGAACATTTTATAAATTTCTATAGTATAATCTATTATCTATCTCTTCTTCTTATTACCGCACCTGGGACCGAAATTGTGATATGGGAGTTAAACCAGTTTTTTGCGGTCAATAGAGATATATTCCGTTAAGAGCGCAAAGAATAGAGGGCAAGGGCAAAGATATTAAACAGATTATTTTAATGTCAAAATTCAGACTTAGCCTTCCCAGAGAAGATTAATCTTAACCGAAGCTTACCTGTAACCGTCTAGCCGTAAATCAAATTATCCGAGGAATAATTGGTTAAGCTCTTTGTATTCACAATTGTAAAAAGCTAGTCAATATTATGTGTTCTATTTACATCGGTAGCCAGACCTTTTAAACAAAGCTCTGAAATTTTGTTTGCTCACACGGCTGCGTTGGTTTTGTAGCAAAAAGTGGCACACAAATAAGTTTTTGAATAGAAATTTTTCACTTTCTAAAAAATAGATAATTTAATTCTATTTAAATTCTTTTTAGGCCACGTATAAAAAAATTTGTACTATTTATAAAAAAATACAAAATTATTTTGAGGCACCTATTCCCTTATCCAAAATTGACGTGGTTGTCATTCCTGATCTTCCAATTGTACGCCCTGTAGAAAACTGGGGTCTTTTGCTGTTCAAGTAAGTTGATTTTACAGTAACGTTATTATAATTAATTATTAAGCTTTTTGAAAATCAACTTTTATTAGAGAAAACGATCTTACGAAAAAAGGTTATTATGACTTAACACAAGAATTTATCTACCAATGGCTTGGATCGTGGGTCACTCCTGAGTGGTGGAGTGATGCACATCTTAACAAAGCACTTGTAAGCTTTTTGGCAACGGAAATTGTAACGCAGGTAATTATTTTGAATCCATAAAGAAGTTTTTCAACTAAATCTAGTTCATAGATAGATGGAGGCGTCGAGTTTAACGGAAAATACCCAATGACTACTCTTTATTCATTGTACTATGAATTTAGTAAAAGATACCCTCATTCACGCATTACAGGAATGAAACAAGAGACAATTTCACATAAGACAGAGCTAATTTTGCGGATGCTGAGTTTTACCTTGGGCAAAAAATCCTTTCATAATGGAATAAGAAATTTTATTTCTGATTATCAGTATAAGACATTTGTTGCAGATAATCTATGGAAGTCGTTAAACTTTCAGGCACTAAAAGACGGAACACTGAAAAGTTCTTACAATGTGGCTGATATTGTCAAAACTTGGTTAGCACATCATCGCCTTCCAGTAGTTACAGTTTGCAGAGATTATACTGAAAAGACTGCGATTTTTCAACAAAAAGTGTATCTTCGAGAAAGACCCCATGATGTTCCAGGGAAAGACAAAATGATCTGGTGGATTCCAATCATTCTTAATCGTCAGGACAATCTTAACTTTTCCAATTGCAGTCCGTATGTGTGGATGGCAGAAACTCAGGAATTAACTTTAGAAAATATGCCAGAAAATGATAAATTTATTGTTGTTAATCAGGAAGAAATTGCACCTTTTCCAGTTAATTATGACAATGAAAATTGGAGAATGCTGTCAAATTTCTTGCAAACCGATATTGGACGGAAATCAGTTCCTACATACACAAGGTAAGTCTTGGGTGAGTAGCTATACAGTTTTACCACTAACTATTGAATATTGTATTTAATGGTTAGTGCCCAGATAGACCTGGGGCAACGTAGTTGCTCAAGCAATGCCTGCACGGAGGCTGACAATTCACTCTTATGAGCAGCATTTGCCATATCTGAGTGTAAAACATACATGCACCGCACAGTGGGGTAACAGAGGCCGTATTTGCGTATGTTAAAAACGAAACCGTATGTTAAAAACGAAACTCAGAAATCGCAAAAAATTTGGATGCCGGCTTAAAGTACACTAAATGCCCCTTCATAATCCGCAAAAAATATTGCTTAATATTTTGCAGGAGCGACATAATCCCCTCTCAAAGACACACTTTGTTTTTAGATTTTTTGAGAAAACTAAAAATCACTTTTTTCTTCATTTTTAAAAATTACTTCGCCTAACACACTATGCTAATCATAAATAATGATATGCCATTAAGATCTTTGATAAACCAACTTATTTCGAATTTTCATACCACGTTCAAATGTGAACGTCTAATATTTTAAAAACTTTTTTTTCGAAAGCCTAAATTTTTACCTATTTCTTGAAGAACTACAGAGAATTCTCAGAATAGCACACTTTTATATGCAATTTCAAATCTTGAAATCTTTTCAAAAAAAAACTCGCTGATGTTTAAGTTTCTATTTATAGTGTAATCAATTTTAAATATAAGAAAAGTAACAAAACTTAAATTAAATTAACAATTAAAAATATAGCGCAAGCTAACTTTGGCGCGCCAAAGTTTGGATACCCTTGCAGTGCCTTTTTAAGCCGTCAGATTGTTTACAAAATTAGTTAAATGTTGATTTCGAACCCATCCTTCCTATGGCAGCTATATGATATAGTAGTCCGATTTACACCAAATTTGGTCAGCCTTTTTAAAACTTATTCAGACACACAATGTGTATGTTTGGTTCAGATATTTTGAGACATAAAAAAGTTTTTCATACTAAATGTTGTTTTCGAACCGATCATTCCTATGGCAGTTTTATGATATAGTAATCCGATTTGCACCAAATTTGGTCAGCCTGTTTAAAATTTAATCAAACACACAATGTGTATGTTTGGTTCACATATTTTCAGAAACCAAAAAAGTTTTTCATACTAAATGTTGTTTTCGAACCGATCATTCCTATGGCAGCTATATGATATAGTAATCCGATAAGCACCAAATTTGGTCAGCCTGTTTAAAACTTAATCAAACACACAATGTGTATAGTTGGTTGAGATATTTTGAGAAACAAAAAAGTTTTTCATACTTAATGTTTATTTCCAACCGATCCTTCCTATGGCAGCTATATGATATAGTTATCCGATCCGGCCGGTTCCGACATATGTACTGCGTGCAGCGAAAAGACGGACTTGTACCAAGTTTCATCAAGATAGCTTCAAAACTGAGAGACTAGTTTGCATAGAAACAGACAGACAGACAGACAGACAGACAGACGGACAGACGGACATACGGACAGACGGATATGGCTATATCGACTCAGCTCGTCGCCCTGATCAAGAATATATATACTTTATGGGGTCTGTGAGGCTTCCTTCAATGCGTTACACATTTCGTGACAAAATTATAATACCCTCTGCAAGGGTATAATAAATGTTAACCAAAAAACTTAAAAACTTAAAAAATTCCACAACAATTTTGTTTCACATGAATAGCAAATTTTTATACCCTTGCAGAGGGTATTATATTTTGTCACGAAATGTGTAACGCATTGAAGGAAGCCTCACAGACCCCATAAAGTATATATATTCTTGATCAGGGCGACGAGCTGAGTCGATATAGCCATATCCGTCTGTCCGTATGTCCGTCTGTCCGTCTGTCTGTCTGTCTGTCTGTCTGTCTGTTTCTATGCAAACTAGTCTCTCAGTTTTGAAGCTATCTTGATGAAACTTGGTACAGGTCCGTCTTTTTGCTGCACGCAGTACATATTTCGAAACCGGCATAACTATATCATATAGCTGCCATAGGAACGATCGGTTCGAAAACAACATTTAGTACGAAAAACTTTTTTGTTTCTCAAGATATCTCAACCAAATATACACATTGTGTGTTTAATTAAGTTTTAAACAGGCTGATTAAATTTGGTGTAAATCGGACTACTATATCATATAGCTGCCATAGGAACGATCGGTTCGAAAACAACATTTAGAATGAAAAACTTTTTGTTTCTCAAAATATCTCAACCAAATATACACATTGTGTGTTTAATTAAGTTTTAAACAGGCTGATTAAATTTGGTGTAAATCGGACTACTATATCATATAGCTGCCATAGGAACGATCGGTTCGAAAACAACATTTAGAATGAAAAACTTTTTTGTTTCTCAAAATATCTCAACCAAATATACACATTGTGTGTTTAATTAAGTTTTAAACAGGCTGATTAAATTTGGTGTAAATCGGACTTATATATCATATAGCTGCCATAGGAACGATCGGTTCGAAAACAACATTTAGAATGAAAAACTTTTTTGTTTCTCAAAATATCTTAACCAAATATACACATTGTGCGTTTGATTAAGTTTTAAACAGGCTGACCAAATTTAGTTTAAATCGGACTACTATATCATATAGCTGTTATAGGAACGATCGGTTAAAAATCAACATTTAAAAAATGTTGTAAAAAATCTGTCGGCTTTCACAGGGCACTGCAAGGGTATCCAAACTTTGGCGCGCCACAGTTAGCTTGCGCTATATTTTTAGACCCAGTACTTTAAAAAAGTACAAATGGGTCTATTAAGTTTGTGCAAAAAAATGTGCGTAACAGGCAGAAGGAGGCGTGGCAGACCCCATAAAGTATATATATTCTTGATCAGCATCAACAGCCGAGTCGATATAGCCATGTCCGTCTGTCTGTCCGTCTGACCGTCTGTCCGTCTGTCCGTCTGTCCCTTTTTTGAACATCTATATCTCAGAGACTATAAGAGCTAGAGCCACCAAATTTGGCATGTACGTTCATCTGTATCTTGCATTAAACGAGTTTGTTTTAGATTTTTGCCACGCCCCCTCCGCCCCCGTAAATTTGAAACAAAAATTCAAAGTCGAATAACGAAAACTCCTTTAATGCTAGCGATATGATTTTTGGCATACATGATAAACTCTATAGTCCAATCCTGTCCTGAAAGTTTTATCCGGATCGGATAATAAACGGATAGTATACGGCTGATCGAAATTTCGAATATATGAACACCTAGATCTCAGAGACTATAACAGATAGAGACATCAAATTTGGTATGTAGGTTCATCTATATCTCCCCTTGATCAAGTTTGTTTTAGATTTTTGCCACGCTTCCCTCCGCCACCGGAAATTGAAACACAAAATTTCGAAGTCGAATTAAAGAAGCCCCTTTAATGTTAGCGCCTTGATTGTTGGTACATATAATATACACTATGATCCAAACCAGTCCAGAAAATTTTATTCCAATCGGATGGTAAACACGGAAGTTATTCAACTAACAATGTTACAGGCAAAAGGAAGAAGAAGAGACGCTAGCGACCTCTGTGTTTATTAACTTCGTAGTGGCGCCATCTATTGTTTGGTACGCATTATTGAAGAACAATAGTGAACGCTTTGCACTCAAAAAGTACTGGGTCTTCTACTGTCGAGCTTGCTCCACTGTAGCTTACTGTATTTTTTAGACCCAGTACTTTAAAAAAGTACAAATGGGTCTATTAAGTTTGTGCAAAAAAAAAGTGCGTAACAGGCAGAAGGTAGCGTGGCAGACCCCATAAAGTATATATATTCTTGATCAGCATCAACAGCCGAGTCGATATAGCCATGTCCGCCTGTCTGTCCGTCTGTCCCTTTTTTGAACACCTATATCTCAGAGACTATAAGAGCTAGAGCCACCAAATTTGGCATGAACGTTCATCTGTAGCTTGCATTAAACGAGTTTGTTTTAGATTTTTGCCACGCCCCCCTCCGCCCCCGTAAATTTGAAACAAAATTTCAAAGTCGAATAACGAAAGCTCCTTTAATGTTAGCGATATGATTTTTGGCATACATGATAAACTCTATAGTCCAATCCTGTCCGGATCGGATAATAAACGGATAGTATACGGCTGTTCAAAATTTCGAAAATATGAACACCTGGATCTCAGAGACTATAAGAGCTAGAGACACCAAATTTGGTATGTAGGATCATCCACATCTACCATTGATCAAGTTTGTTTTAGATTTTTGCCACGCCCCCTCCGAATCCGGAAATTGAAATACAAAATTTCGAAGTCGAATTAAAGAAGCCCCTTTAATGTTAGCGCCTTGATTGTTGGTACATATAGTATACACTATGATCCAAACCAGTCCAGAAAATTGCATTCCAATCGGATGATAAAGTATATTTAACGAATTTATGTATTAGGAAATGTGTTTTTCTTCAATATTGAGTATTAATATATATATATTTGTTAATTTAATAATGGGTTGAGCCCCCCTTATTCAATATAACCTCGTAGATCCTGTTGGGCAGCGAATTATATAGACTTTTAATGTAGTCTAGGGATATAGTAGCCCAGGCCCTTTGAATGGCGTCAATTAGTTCTTCTTTTGTTGAAAATTGTTTGCCAGACTCATAAACCTTTCTGGCCAGCCATCCCCAAACATTTTCAATTATATTCAGATCCGGCGAGTATGGTGGCCAGTTCAGAGTTTCAATATTTTTATCTTTTAAAAAAGATTTTACAACACGTGCAGTATGTATTGGGGCATTGTCGTGCTGGAATGTCCAAGGCAAATGATTGAAAAAATTTTCCAATGGTGGAAAAGCTTTTTCAAGGACGTTTAGATACGCTTTTGCATTCATGTTTGAGGATAAGAATTGGAGTTCACAAGTCCCATAGTAAGATATGGCTCCCCAAACCATAACTCCGCCTACTCGACTATGTAAACGCTTCAATTGATGCGTCTCTTTCCTCAAATTATGAAAATAATAATTGTAGCCATCTGGCCCCTCCAAATTGAACTTTTTTTCATCAGAAAAAACTACGCGCTTCCACTCGTTACACCATGACATATTGACGCGGCAAAAGGTCAACCGTGCTTCCTTTCGTTTGGGGTTAAGCGGTGGTTTTTTTTTAAGTTTCAAACGTTTAAGATGTTTAGCTTTCGAAATAACTCGCCAAACAGTAGTTTTGCTCGCGTCAACACCTGCTTTTGCCCTTACCTTGCTCACAGAGTCATGAGAATTTGAGGCTTCCCGCAGAATCGCACGCTTATCTGTGTCGCTAAAAACACTACTTTTGCGTCCTTCCATATTTTTTCCATAGTTTTGTTTGTTCTTGATAAAATTGTATACGACTTTTCTGCTTCTTCCAATTTTTTTCGCTATATTAGCTACAGAAACGTCACAATCAATATAGCTTTGTATTTGGATCTGTTCTTTGTGACTTAGTGACGTTCCACGACCCATAATTGAACAAAATGATTAAACTATGTTTAAAATTCACAAATTAATCAAAAAACGTTTATTATTCAATCTCCTTGGCTGCTGAAATGACACTAAATCTAAAATGTGCTATTCAAGTGAAACAAAAATGGTGCCAATTATCGAAGCAAGTTGAAAAGAAAATAACGGTAAATTTAAACGGTACATTTCCAGACTTACAATTTTTGTTGGAAGAGAGTAGATAAGGAGACGAATAAATAACAGCAACAATCATTGCATTAGATCAAGCAATTGCTGAGAGATTAACAATTAATTATGAAAAATTTTGTGTGCTATTCAAGTGAAACGGAGTGTATGTAAAAATAGAGGTGCCCTTTTGTGCCTTTTTTGAGAAAAAAATACAGTAAGCTACAGTGGAGCAAGCTCGACAGTAGAAGACCCAGTACTTTTTGAGTGCAAAGCGTTCACTATTGTTCTTCAATAATGCGTACCAAACAATAGATGGCGCCACTACGAAGTTAATAAACACAGAGGTCGCTAGCGTCTCTTCTTCTTCCTTTTGCCTGTAACATTGTTAGTTGAATAACTTCCGTGTTTACCATCCGATTGGAATAAAATTTTCTGGACTGGTTTGGATCATAGTGTATATTATATGTACCAACAATCAAGGCGCTAACATTAAAGGGGCTTCTTTAATTCGACTTCGAAATTTTGTGTTTCAATTTCCGGTGGCGGAGGGAAGCGTGGCAAAAATCTAAAACAAACTTGATCAAGGGGAGATATAGATGAACCTACATACCAAATTTGATGTCTCTATCTGTTATAGTCTCTGAGATCTAGGTGTTCATATATTCGAAATTTCGATCAGCCGTATACTATCCGTTTATTATCCGATCCGGATAAAACTTTCAGGACAGGATTGGACTATAGAGTTTATCATGTATGCCAAAAATCATATCGCTAGCATTAAAGGAGTTTTCGTTATTCGACTTTGAATTTTTGTTTCAAATTTACGGGGGCGGAGGGGGCGTGGCAAAAATCTAAAACAAACTCGTTTAATGCAAGATACAGATGAACGTACATGCCAAATTTGGTGGCTCTAGCTCTTATAGTCTCTGAGATATAGATGTTCAAAAAAGGGACAGACGGACAGACGGACAGACGGTCAGACGGACAGACAGACGGACATGGCTATATCGACTCGGCTGTTGATGCTGATCAAGAATATATATACTTTATGGGGTCTGCCACGCCTCCTTCTGCCTGTTACGCACATTTTTTTTGCACAAACTTAATAGACCCATTTGTACTTTTTTAAAGTACTGGGTCTAATGAGTAACAGTTTCCTAGCCTAAGAAAATACAAATTTTTCACAAATGAATTTAGTTTAAACTTAGATATCTTAGGCAATACTTAAGAAAACTCAAATTGCTTTCTAGTGTATTTTTGGTCACAGAATTCAAATCTGTCATCCTTTTTACTATACCTCGAATATTTGTTGAGATATTTGAATATATATGCAATTAATGGACGTTTTGTAAATTAGCTCCTGTGATCAAAAAGCGTAATCAGTTAATATAAATTATGACTTAAAATGTTGTTAATAAAATTAGTAAAGTTAGTAATGCCCAAAACAGGTTAACAGTCAGGCAAAAGCTAGTAAATTGTTACTTTAATGTTCAAAATTACAATTAGAATTGACATTCACATCAGACGGGTCGATTCTTCGTAGACAAATACCCATGGTATGGTATGCCTCCCTCACTACACAAATTTTTTATACATGGACCTGAAATTATAGAGCATGCTTTGCTTCCAATAGGCCAGCTTTCAGAAGAAGCTCAAGAAGCTATAAACAAAAATTTTAAAAGATATCGGGAGCAATTTTCTCGAAAGGTTAGCCGCATAAAACAAAATGAGGATGTTTTAAACAGATTATTTATTAGTTCTGATCCAATAATCTCATCTTTATCCAAAATACCCAAAAAAAATACCTCAAGAATACCTAAAGTGGCACTTGATTTATTGAAGCCCTCTAATAACGCTGATGATACAGATACAGACACAGACACAGTTACAGATACAGATACAACCCAGTAAAACTTGGGAGCTTGCCAGAAGGCCTGAACGACGCCTGAAACTTCAGGAAAGAAGTACTTACCAAACCTGAACTCTTTAATTCGCTTTTATACAGGGGAGAAACACAGAAGTAAGCATACTTTGTAAAGAGATATGGCAATGGACGCTGTTAATGCTCTGTAATGGCTTAACAGAGCCCATTTCCCATACCAATGCCCATTTCCAGTTTCAGTTGTCCAGATGAAGGCGAGAAGTCATGTCATGAAGCTTTCGCTACAGTTATCATACATCCAGAAACATACATTTGTAAGGTTTTTGGATGCTTATTTGGCAACGTCTGAAAAGTGATCCCTTTCATGAATAAATTGCAGATAGATTTTACATTACACAATTTATTTATTTAATAAACTAGATTTGTTCACAGATAAGAAAAAATAATTAAATATTTTTGAGAGCGTTCTTGTCGTTGTTCTTGTTGTTTTGATTTCTTCTTGTTTGCATCTGTTGTAATGGCGTCTGCTTAGTTTCGGCATAATCCCGAGCCTTGAGAAATAAATAAAATAAGTTATTTTTACAAATATTATTTTTACAACAATGTCTATATTAAATTACCTCTTTCAATTACTGCGATAATTTGATAAAATGGCAAACTCATTAAATCCAAGCGATCACATTATCTAGGACATAAAAAGGAAATTAACAAATTTAAATGTAAATATATTATTTTATTATAATAAACCATTTGCACCGCAAATAATCACAACATATAAATGCAATACTTACACGATGAATACATAACAATTTCACAATTTACACACTTTAATTTTAAAGTTTTCCGTACACTTGCTTGCAGCTCTGCTTCTTGCTGTTTACTAATTGCTAGAAAATGCAAACCATCAGCACAAATAATAACAGAGACAAAACAAAATGAGAAGTACCGTTTGTCTGTATTGTACTTTGCACGCTCGATCGTGGTGGTTAACAGACTTTTCGTCCCTTTAACAGAGCGTCGACGCTCGCGACGTTTTAAAAGACCTGGCATTTAGCCGACCAAAGACCTTAAATTTCAGGCATTATTTTTCAGACCTCTGCGTGTACATTTATCACTTAGTTAAAGGCATATACTGAAAAAAGCCTGAATTTTCATACGTCAAGCAGGTCTGAATTTGGAATATTCTTACTTCAGGTTTTACTGGGAAGTACAGATACAAATTCAGATACAAATACAGACACATAAACAGACACAGATTCAGATACAAATTCACCTATCATGTAATCCATATCTAAAACTTTATTTGTTTATTATTGAATTAAATGTTTCTTTAAACGACTGACAAATGGTTGTTTATTTATTTATTTATTTATTTATTTATTTATTTATTTATTTATTTATTTATTTATTTATTTATTTATTTATTTATTTATTTATTTATTTATTTATTTATTTATTTATTTATTTATTTATTTATTTATTTATTTATTTATTTATTTATTTATTTATTTATTTATTTATTTATTTATTTAGTTATTTAATGTCGACTATGTGCAATCGACAGGTAAGTTTTTAGTTACATTATAGATAAAAAATATTAAAAGTTAAATGCTTTAATGTAAAAATAAAAATACAGTAAGCTACAGTGGAGCAAGCTCGACAGTAGGAGACCCAGTACTTTTTGAGTGCAAAGCGTTCACTATTGATTGTTCTTCAATAATGCGTACCAAACAATAGATGGCGCCACTACGAAGTTAATAAACACAGAGGTCGCTAGCGTCTCTTCTTCTTCCTTTTGCCTGTAACATTGTTAGTTGAATAACTTCCGTGTTTATCATCCGATTGGAATGCAATTTTCTGGACTGGTTTGGATCATAGTGTATACTATGTGTACCAACAATCAAGGCGCTAACATTAAAGGGGCTTCTTTAATTCGACTTCTAAATTTTGTATTTCAATTTCCGGATTCGGAGGGGGGCGTGGCAAAAATCTTAAACAAACTTGGTCAATGGTAGATGTGGATGATCCTACATACCAAATTTGGTGTCTCTAGCTCTTAAAGTCTCTGAGATCCAGGTGTTCATATTTTCGAAATTTTGAACAGCCGTATACTATCCGTTTATTATCCGATCCGGATAAAACTTTCAGGACAGGATTGAACTATAGAGTTTATCATGTATGCCAAAAATCATATCGCTAACATTAAAGGAGCTTTCGTTATTCGACTTTGAAATTTTGTTTCAAATTTACGGGGGCGGAGGGGGGCGTGGCAAAAATCTAAACCAAACTCGTTTAATGCAAGCTACAGATGAACGTACATGCCAAATTTGGTGGCTCTAGCTCTTATAGTCTCTGAGATATAGGTGTTCAAAAAAGGGACAGACGGACAGACAGACGGACATGGCTATATCGACTCGGCTGTTGATGCTGATCAAGAATATATGTACTTTATGGGGTCTGCCACGCTTCCTTCTGCCTGTTA
>JAWNND010000750.1:0-37142 GCA_035043265.1 Drosophila testacea
TTCCGTATTTATGGACAAATTGTTATGAAATTTGTAAAATATATTATTAATTTATAAAGTATACCGTAGCTTAGACTTGACGTTAAAAATTAATCTTGTTGGGAATACTAAAGAACAATTAATGTACAAATTTAAAATACACTTCTAAAAATATGTGACTAATTGCTTAACTTTTGCAAACTCTATTTGAATGTTTATGAGCATAGGGTATATAAAATTCGCCCAAAAACAGATACGGATACAAAACCCGACCTAGAAGCCCGGCCATTCACATTATTATTATTATTGTTTTTGTTTTTGTTTTTCATTTTTTCTGGGACTGGGACTGGGACTGGGACTGGGACTTTTTTTCTGTTGCGTGAGTTCGGTGCGTCTATCACTGGTAAATAACATTGGTAACTTGGCCTCTTTTGCTGAGAGGTAGGTGTGTTACCAGCTCAGTCAGACTTGCCAGCAGTGTGAACAGTCTGCTTATTTCTTGTTGTTGTTGTAGTTATTGCCACAATTTTTTTACATACAATTGCAATGAATTGCTCTTAAACCTATTCATACATATATGGTTTATTGTTTTGGTTAGCTGGGAATCGTCTGTGTGTGCTTTGAGGTTTACTTCCATCAATATGCGATACGTGTTTGCCTGTCAGTCGTAAATATTAAACTCGGGTCTATAAACCAGTTTTAAAGTATAAATATTAAAAATGTTGCGATAGCGACAGAGGTTAATCTTATCGAAAGATAAGAACTTTTGCCAAAGAAATAATGAAGAACAAAAGAATCATGCTGATAAGAAAGGCAACATAATCCAAAGAGCACAACTCCAGACCTTGCAGAAGTTAATACTCATTATCTAATCTAATATGTATGATTAACAGCAAGCTCAGCTTGACTTCAAAGAAAGTGAAAACAAAAACTCTTTTTCTTGCTATTTTTTTGTTTTTTTTTTGCATAAGAAGCAAAGCATAATAAAAGCGAATAATAATAATAATAACAACAAAAGTGAGTTCAAGGTACGCGCCAGCTACCAACTTAGGCGCAATAGCTGTAAATCCATTTTTAACACTCGTAATATGGAGTTTTGCATGCAATCGAGCTGCAAAAAAAAGTGAAAACCATTTGGCCGATTAAACGCAACCATCAAAGCGTGTGTTCGAGTATCTGAGTGTTCGAGTGTGAGCGCTTCTTTTTATAGAACGTGTAAATAGACATATTTTAGCTAATTTACAGATACGCGACAACTGACAACACTGGTGCAATTTAACGGAACAGGCAACAGGCACAGATACGATTGAACGTTAAGCGGATTCGTTATTTTTTATAAGCAGCCAGCCAACGCGGCGTATGCGCATTTTTTTATATTGTACATTTTTTAATCGCATAGAATGTGCTCAGTTATTACAGTATTTACACGTTAGAAGAATTTTTGGACACGCACCTCGCTGATTTATTTTAAGAGATAACTGTTGTTGTTTTTGTTGCTATTAGTATTTCTGTTGCTTTTTGTTGTCGTTGTCCGCTGCGTTACCGTAAAACGCCAAAATGTAACTGAAACTGAACCTGAACCAACTTCAACACTGACGAGCACCTCCAAAGTCTGAAGCAGCCGTTTACGTCGACGTCGACGTCGCGTCGTTGTTTTTGTCGCAGCTGCTGTTGTTGTTGTTTTTTTTTTGTTGGTTGTGTTGTCGTCGTTGTTGTCGGTTATCGCGCAAAGTACTCGTGCGCATAGCTAGGGCAAAAAATACCTGAGTAAAGTTGACGCTTAATAACTAAACAAATGCCCTACAGGCGGACCAGTGTGAAAGGCATTATACCATGTGCTGTTGTACTACCATCATCAAGTATTGTATATGAAATATGAAATGGCCAAGTAACTATTTAAATAAGCATTTTTGTTAAATTGTTGCACAAATTATGCATAATTTGATGTGAATGGCGTTTCCGACACTTGGAGTTTGTCTAGTGCCCAAAAAAATATCCAAAGAACTGACATAAATGGTTTTCGCAAATATTTAACTAACTTGAACTTTAGTGCTATACGATGCTATTCGGTTTACACGTAGTTTACACATTTGGTCTACACATGATCACGTATGCTTAGTGCTTTCGCTGTTATTATGCAACTTATTTAGCTTTTGTTTCAAATTCAACTGGTTCCTTGTTGTAAATACCACAATTGCAAATATGGGTCAGAAATTATTGAGATTACTTACTGTATGTGTACTTAAAGGGTGCAATAGAATATTAATTGTCATGTACTACAAACACTTGTATCAAAACTTTAGCAAATAAACAATGATAATAAGCTTAACCTTATCAGTAACATTAGATCAAAAAGTAGCACCGCCAAATACAACCACTACTACTATTACTACTACTCAAATTTGTATTTCCTAAAAAAGAGACCAAGCTGAGATAATCAACTTATTTTGAGTAACAATTTAGCAAGAAACTAAAGATTTTCTTGTGTTATTAGCACAGCTGCTTCTCCAGTCTAAGCCAAGCTTAGAACGTTGCCAATCCGGTATTTCTATTCTTTCTCTTCTATCACGTTTAGTTGCCCGCATAAACATTACTGACATTGTGTATTTGGCACACGCAAACAAAAATGTTAACAGGCGCTTCTCCAATCGATTTGATAATTTTTCTAGCACCAATTTGGTGTGTGTACTTTATTGTAGGCAGCTAGGTGTGTGCGTTGTTTTATTCTTTGATTGTTTCAACGATATGGGCTCAACGACTCTTTGCCTTTTAGACGTTACTTTTAGGCCCTAATGCGCTACGAGGCTTCCGTCGGTCGGTCTGTCAATCAAAAAATATAATAATTATTTAGAAACAGATTTCGTTGGCCATGAAATGTGACCGAAAGCCGTTTGACTTATAAAGACAGAGAAAGGAGAATAACTAGAAGAATGAGGAGTAGGGGACGAGGGCGTGGCTCCACTCTATGGCAGTAAACGGTACATGTATGTATGTACGTCACAAATAAAATAATTGTTAATGGTAAACTGGTATAGGTAAGCCTTTCGACCCGTTTTGCTTAGATCTCAAGCCAGTTGTGCACTTATACTCGTATGCAATGCCAATCAATGTGTAATGTGCAAACTGTTCAACTGAAATTAAGCAACTAATTCAATATTTGCACATTATTACAATTAGCGAGTATGCAGTACCTTTCGGCGATCTATATTTGTCCGGTTGAATAACACTAATTGACATACAAACACATAAAAAAGAGCCGGAATGGCATCGGGCTTTACGGGATGACGGGCTAACAGATGATTGTGCTTTCAAGCCGGCGTCAGACAACGGTTACCCGTGCCGTACAACCTTGACAAAGAAATTTTCAATTTACGTTCAAAACTTATTTGCGTACAAAGTGAAAAAAAGGTGCACATAACAACAACAAAACGAGAAAGAGAACAAACGTAAATTGTTAAAACATCATTTTTTAGTAATCTCTTTATCATAACTGTACATCGTGGCGCCAATTTAGTTGAATGAAATTTAACCAATTTGCAACAAGAACAAAACATGCAATTTCTTCGAAAAAGCCTACAATAATTTATGGAAAAACACAACAAACACCACAATAACACAACAACACTTGATTGGCTTAATTATGTACAATAAATTATAGTTCCTCCATATACGAATGTATTTGTCGTATTTTTGCAGCTTTCTTTTCTCATATGGTAAATTGCTGGGCGATGCCAATTAAATTAGAAATTGTTGACCTACCAAATTTTTATTATAAGTAAACGGCTAGCTTGTCTACTGCATTTGCATAATAAATTAAAATATTTATACACTAAAACGTATCGTACAATATTTGTCTGCGTAGTTGTTTACTGCAATATCACACGCGTTTTGGGTGGACAAAAACTTTCGAAACTCTCGGCTTTTAAATTGGTAATGCGCAAAAACGCTCTGCACAGGCGCATAACGTGTTTTGAACTGAGCGCAAAGTCAGCGACGATCGGTGATCGGTCAACAGCGCGCACAGACAAACAACAATGAATGAAAGTGTAATTTTTTGCCCCAGCTGTTATTATTGTTGTTACAATGACATTGTTCAGTTTTTCTGCACTGCCTGAGGCCCACAATGACTGTCCTTTACATTCCCACAAAAGACTAAAAACAATTCGCAAAAACATGGCTAAAATCTTACATATGCACGCTTGGTAGGTAGCTCAGATTAAAATTTCAAATTAAAGCGCATAATTTTCGCACACTTATCGATAACAGCTGTTATAGCATCGGCAAAGTGATCAAAATGTTATAAAAAGTGGCACCCCTCTGGAGCTGTTGATATTGTATTCACGGTCCTCACTGGCATTCATTTTGTAAGATATCGATAACTTTTCCAAAAATTCAACTTGTCCTCACTGTGCTGCATTTGCATTCTGCATTTTCAATCAACTGTCAAGGACAAACAAATCGCAAGAGAAAAAAAATTAAAATGTAAAAATAAATGATTTATAATTTGTTGCCTCCTGATTCAACAGGCACCGTCAATCTGTCGTTACTTTTCTGAAAATAATTGTTTAAACTTTAAAGATATAAGCAAATAAATAAAATTCAATTCCTAGTCATTCGGCGTTTTAATTGTTTTGTTTTTTGTACCAAAAATCGAAGAAAAAACGAATAATTGAATGCAACTTTTTCCTACCACTAGCTTCCATAAAAAATGTATGGGGTTGAACGCAGCATTTGTCTGAAAATGCAGAAATGCAAGTGCAGTGGAGGACAGGGCATTAAAATTTGTGATATTTCGATATGTACAAAAAATAAATTGGTCTTAATTGTGGCATTCAATGAACGGTTTTAGATTAGTTTTAAGCAAATCTGAATCAGTTGACGGATCGATTGATTGTACAGTGATTAGTTTTAGGTCTGGTGAACAGCTGGCAGCCTGACGGATTAATATTATAGTGTGCCTTAGACCTGATTGTTTTAAAACTTTTAGTATGACCAGATTTATCTCTGTTCTGACCACACGGCAAATTTTGTATGCAGCCTGTGAACAGCTGATCGCGAAACCTATAACTAATCTAAAACTTTTTACAGATTGCCACTAATATTTTTAAATTGGGTGTCGCACAAATATTGCCCAAAAACATCGATAGCGATAATAACGTCAGATATAGATATCAAACAAATGTATATCATCGCAAAAAAAAACTATCGATACATAAATATTTTTTCAACAACCCTAAATTCCTCTCAGCTGTTCTTGCCCGCTGTTGAAGAAGCAGTAGCGTTTTGCTAAAATCACAAATAAAATAAAAAATCAGGATCATGGCTGGACGTGAAGTCGTCAAACGTGCCGTGCAACAGGTGCGTCCCATATTGTCCGTGGACCGAGAGGAGGCGCGAAAGCGTGCCATGAACCTCTACAAGGCCTGGTACCGTCAGATTCCTTACATTGGTAAGTCACTTGGTTATGTCATCAAACTTACTGCTCCAGCGCCCAATATAAACAAATCTGTACAATTACAGTTATGGACTACGACATACCCATGAGCGTGGAGCAATGCAGAGATAAATTGCGCGAAGAGTTCGTCAAGCACCGCAATGTGACAGATATCCGTGTCATCGATATGCTGGTCATTAAGGTAAGTCCTGTGGACCTACGATCCTCGCGAAATTGTGTTAACGCACATTTCCCGTTACAGGGTCAGATGGAGCTGAAGGAGTCTGTTGAGATTTGGAAACAGAAGGGTCACATAATGCGCTACTGGAAGGAATCACAGGATCCAAAGCCCACAGATTTCCTCTCAAAGTTCATTCAGGGCATTAATTAGCGCTTATCACATGCTTAACAAATTTAAATAGTTTAAATATACCGAACCAAAACGTAATTGAAATTATCGAAACATGTTTCAGATGCGCTTCAGAAGCGCTTGATTTTTGATGCTATTTATTAAGGTACTTCAAAAAATATCATGATTGTATGATATATACAAACTATTTTTGTGAGTGGTTGTTGGTGCATAAGTTTGTTAGCATGTATATAAACATATACACTTGAAAATTGGTTTATGCTAAACGGTTTGGTTTGTGCCCATTAAAAACAATTTAAAATCAAAACAAAAACTAAAGATGTTGTGGTTGGAGTGGCTGATTGATTGATAAGTGCGGACAGTCTTCAAGCTCTCGTTAGCTGTTCATCATGTTTCTTAAATTCTATGCAGGTAAATGGATTTGTATTGATGTTTTCCATAATTTATGGAGTTATGGGTAAATCGAGCAGATTGTCCAATACGCTAATGGAATTCGAAAAGAGATCGGTTGTAATATCATCATAGTCCAGGCCGAGGCTCTTCAGCTCTGTAAAGCAATCATCACTAAAGCCTGGTATCTCCAATGAGTTATTGGTCTTGTTGAAAGCATCATGTCGGTTGGTGTAGCCAATGCGTTCCCTAAACATTTCGGCGAGCTGCTCATCGCTCAGCTCCACCGCATGCACTTTCTTGGAATGTTGACGTATTCTGCAATGTAACCCAATTTAATAATGCAACTCAGTTGGGGATGGTATTTACTTACTTGCCACGATCGGCAAACTCCTCTGGACAGTGCTTGCACTTGTATGGATAATCCGTGTGCTCAAATTGATGCTGGCGTAGACGTGCCCGGGAATTGGTTTCAAATGTGCAATTGTCGCAACGCCAGACCTTTGACTTTTGATGATTACGCTGCTCATGCTCACGCAGTAGGGCATAATTTTGAAATTTACTGCCACAAATGCGACAGCTGACCACATCATCCTCCTGGACATGGGCACGCTCATAATGTACGCGCAACTCGGCAGCATTGATGTAGTTAAGTGAACACTTGGCACACTGATAATGACGCTCAGAGTGTCGCTTTCGATGCACAGCCAATGATTCACTATTCTTGAAACTCTTCAGGCAAATTTCACATTCGTGCAGTGTGTCAACTGCATGCTGTTGTTGCAAATGCAGCTCATACCTCCGCATAGAGCTAAATTGTTGTTCACAAAAATTACAGTGCACCGGTTGCTTCACCTGGCAGAAGCGTTGATGTGCCTGTAAACTGGCCTTCGAATTGAACACCTTGTCGCAAGCGGTGCACACATGCTGTTGCTCGACAACCTCACGCACAGCACTGCTGCTCCCTGATTGCTGGAGCTGCTGATTTTGTTGTGTGTGCATACGAGTGTAGTGTGTGCGTGCTGAGCGCTGATCTTTGAAAATGCGTCCACAAGCGGGACAATTTTGCTGAACATAACAATACATTTCTGCAAAAAAGGAAACTTCTAACAAATGTTTCAATGATCCCTCCATCATTCTTACCAAAATCGCCATCAATTTTGTGATGTTCAATCAGATGCTGCTGCATGTCCATTCGACTGTTCGTCTCATAAATGTTACAGGGTCTACATTTAAAGCTCTGATCTAAATTGGATGAGTTAAGAAGTTGTTACTCATAAAGATGGCATAAATCAATTAACCTTGCATTTCAACTATTATGATATCTTGTTTTCATATAACCACTATACGTAGCATAAGAAAAATCTAATTTGAGACAGGTTTCTCATAATTACAGATTCTTCATGTCCCTTTAAAGTTGCATGTATTGAAAGTTAAGTGCTCTGCTCTGGTGAAGTACTTAAATCAATTTTCCATTCTTATACAATAGCCAAATAAATTTAAATTTGCTTTCTTGCTGCTCGTTACTTTTTTTCGCCAATCAGACTCTATACTCTTGACTATTGCACATTCGGCATTAAGGCTGTCAAGCCGGTATAGATGAAAACAGAAACCACTTTGACTCCAAATCTAACTCACTTACAGGTTGAATTTCCCATGTCTTACTGCACAATGAATTTGCCTCAACTATGTTGTGTTAAATTTCCAGCGTCTTATCAGTGATGGGAAAAGCTTTGCGATGATAAGTCAGTCAGTCAGTAAGGAGCCCAATTTGCCAATTAATTTCATAAAATGCTGTCAAGAATGTGGGTGTAAGGTCCGATTCATGAATCCGACCGACGCACTTAAGTAGACTTTGAATGTAGCCCCAATTTATAAATGATTTAGCTGATCTACCATTAACAAAGTCAATTTTTTCCAATCGGCAAAGGTGCTCGGCATCTACTTTTGGTTACTTTTCAATGAAATGCATTTAGATCTGCACAGCATGTTTCAAGTTCACCGCTGCCACCTACTTTTAGAAAAAAAAACTTTAAATTGGCTGCGAATCACAATTTCGTACATTAAGGCGAAATCATCGTCAACTTTCATGTGTTGTAATAGTAATAGTAAATAAGTGAAATAATTTCACGCCATGAGCTCTGTCTGATAAACAGGGTAAGAGTGTGCTGTATAAACAGGATTAAATTTTTTGTTTTGCAAATTAAGTTTAAGCAATGTAAAAGTAATCTTAATCTGTGCAAGACCTAATTGCCTTCCAAACATCACCTACTTTTGGTTAGACCAATGATATCATCCTCGGGCACATCACAGTTGTGCACTCGCATATAATGACTGCGCATCTGTTTGGCCTCGGTGTGTGTGTGCTTGCATATACTGCAACTGAGCAGAGGTATATTTAAATTGATCTCTTTGCTTGGCGTTGACTTTTGGGATAAACTCGCTGTTGAGCTGACTTTATTGTCAGTTAACTGCTCCGTTGCTAAAACCAAAAAGCACAGTTAAAATAAACACTTTCTAATCTTAACAAAGTGTCAACTTACATTTTAGTAGTGTGGCTTTAATAGATTCAATTGATTCCAAGTCCTCTGGAGTCTGACTGTTCTTGTCATCATCATTAAGAGTCATGAAGAGAGCACGTTGGATGAGATCACATTCGACATCTGGCAGACCGGACATATCGCCATTTTTGTTATTAAAATTATAATTGTTGTTGTTCTCGCTGTTTTTACCAACGGTATTGCTTTCATTATCATTTATAATACTATTGTCATAGAAAGTTTCACTGTTCTTTGCATCGGAGCCATCATTCTCGTCCTCCTGATCCTGATCATTGCTCTCATACTTTACGTCAAACAATATAACTGCAAAACAAAAGTAATGCGCAATTCATATATTAATGGAATTACGGGAACAGTTTTACATTTGTTTAAGGTTTCGCGATCAGCTGTTCACAGTTGCTCCAAACAAAATGCAATATAGGGAAACAAGCTCGACAGTGGGACCTGTTCTAACGGAAAAGAGCAAAAAGTAAAAGGAGGTACAAATAAACTGTCGTAGAAGGCCATAGTGGAGAAAAGCAAACACACCGCAACATTATACCTTGTAGCACTCTCTTTTATTGGGCAGCTACGCCTCCATCTGCCAGTTATGAAAACTTTTTTTTGAGCAAACTTTATAGTTCTTTAGAACTTTTTTAAAACCTAGGGTAAAGTAACAAAAATCCTGTCAAACTAAAATTTCTAAAATAATCAGCTGAGAGGCTTATTTCGTATTAATTATGATTTGATTATTTACGTGACCGTTCTCCTTCGTCTAAAATTTTTTGTTTACAAAATTTACAAACACTATTGTTGCACACTGTAATAAATAGTTATACTATATGGTATTGCTTACCATCGTCTTCCTTTGGCGGATCGTTATCTAAACGTGGCACCTTGGCACCACGCATATACAACACGTTTTCCTCAATGGGAGCCGGTACACCATCATAGCTTTCCACAAATTGCTCAAATTCCTGACTAAATTGATTCCATTGTAAGAACTCGTCACTCGCCTTGCGCTTTAGCTCACCCGTTGATGACGTAGGTGTCTGTGGCGGCGTCATCTTAAGGTTCTGAGATTCGGCAAACAGTTTGCGGTTGGACTGAAGCGCAAGCTCCACAAAATGCATGGCCACCTCCAAGGCGCGACAACAGCGTAAACAAATTTGCATAGGCCACCTGTAGCCACCAGCAGAGCGGGCGGTTATAGGTAAATTGGTACATTGTCGCAAACCTTGACCATAAGTGCGCACATTTTGCAAATCCGGTATTTTGGCGTCCAGTTTGACGGTCTGGCGGGTTACCGAGAGGCAAGCGCGGCATTTGGTGTTGTTCACTTTGTTCATAGCGAGCAACTCGTTGGATTTTGCAGCATCCGCTGCGGCGGCCATTAGTTTGCGCTCTTTAGTTATTACCCTTTAAAGCTTTTTTATGAGACTTTCAGTTCAAAACAACTTGAATTAAAGCAAAAAATGCCGCTGTGATTGTTCTTTTCTCGCTCGCAAAATTTTGTGGTATAGTGGTTAGGGTTGTCGAAAGAATATTGGAATATCGATAGATATTTTTTGGTGCGAACATATTTTTGCACGATATTTTTCTGTGCCGATAGTATCGCTATCGATACTTTTAAATTATGTACAACCAGTACATGGAATGGAACCACATAATCTATATATATAAAACTCTTTGTCCTGACTGACTGACTGACTGACTGACTGACTGACTGAGTTATCACGCTGTAGGCCAAACGGTTCAAGATATTGAGATTAAATTTTTGGCTGAGACATAATTATCGTGCAATAAGACGTGATTTTTTGATATCCCCACTGGAAGGCGCTAAAATGGGGGTCAAAGGTCAAAATTGCTTAGTAAGAAATTTTTTTTGTTTTTTGAGCTATCTTAACCAAACTCACAGATTATGTATTTCTTACTTACTGCTACATCCTGAGAAAATTTGGCCAAGATCGAACCACTATATCATATAGCTGCCATAGGAACAACCAGATGCAAATTAAAACTTTGTATGAAGATCTTTGTTATTTTTGAGATATCTCAACCAAACTCACAGATTATGGATTTCGTACTCACTGCTACATCCTGAGAAAATTTGGTCAAGATCGGACCACTATATCATATAGCTGCCATAAGAACAACCAGATGCAAATTAAAACTTTGTATGAAGATTTTTGTTATTTTTTGAGATATCTCAACCAAACTCACAGATTATGGATTTCGTACTCACTGCTACATCCTGAGAAAATTTGGCCAATATCGGACCACTATATCATATAGCTGCCATAAGAACAACCAGATGCAAATTAAAACTTTGTATGAAGATCTTTGTTATTTTTTGAGATATCTCAACCAAACTCACAGATTACGGATTTCGTACTCATTGTAACATTCTGTAAACCCCTAGTTTAGAAATAAAAGAGACGGAAAACGCATCAGATATTTGTAAAGACACCAATATGTCCTATTCCATTAACGTGCACTTTGTAAGAAATATACACTGTGTAATAAAATTTAGCTTTTATAATAGTAATAGGTTAATTATTACTTTTATGATACATATGAACCCAAAGATTAATTATATCGACTTAAAAATGCTTTCTTATGTGTAGTTTTTTTTTAATTTTTCAAACTTTGGATCTTACAATTAGTCTTTGGATGTTACATTTTGAATCATTTCCCGAGATCGGCACAACCGATTTTAAAGAGCTTTACAGCTTCCTTTAACTAATGAAGATAATATATTATGCTATTACCCATTGAAATCGTTGGTGAGAAAGCGAAGTAACAACACTTTACGTCCAGGTATGTTTATGATTTAAATGACTGATTTAAATGAGCGATACTTTACTTGAGTCTTAAACTACAAGCTTATGTAATTACAAAGGCAAAAATTTTGGCAAAAAATAGAAAAAAAGGAAATTATATGTATATATAATACAAAAAAATATTGATTTAAATTAAAAACGTTACAGTATTAATAATTAGTAGATATAGATATATTCATTATCTTTCTTAATTTGTTGGAGAATTGTTCGTTCTCGAGAATTGATCAAAAATGTAAGATCACACAGAAAAAATTTAAAAATTAAAAAAAACTACACCTAAGAAAATGTAATAAATATTCAATTGAAAGATCTATTGAGATATTAAACCGAATACATTAGTTTTAAGTGTGTTTAACGTTACTTACTAATAAAGAAAAACAAATAAATTATTTTAACATAACCAAAATGATATTGTGTCAAATCGACAGATCTATACATTACAGAGCATATTATTTAAGTTTGAGTGATAACGAAATGATAAATGATGTTAACACACTACAAAATTCATAATCTTTATTAAGTGCAAGACATTAAGACATTAAAAGTAAGAGCAAAAATTAATTTGTTTTAATGTGTGCGTGGGCAATTTATAATGAAAATGCTACCCCTTTTGCCAAGGTATTATACAAAACCGAAAACTGCTTGTTTTCAAATGTGTATCCTAATGTGTGTATGTGCTTAGTGTGTCTAAATATTTGTTTTTATTATATCTAATTGTTGCCAGACATTAGGCGTAACTTAACAGGCAATCCTTATGACAATTCTGTATTCAGATGCTTAGCGTTATTCACTTAAACTAGATAAGATTTTGTACGAATTACATTGCTTATATTTATACCACCTATACTAAATATACATATGCATGTTTATATCAATATTCTCAATGTATTATCAACTGGATGCGTCAAATGACTGATCAGACCGCTTATTTTCAGATTTCAATAGTGCTTCATTAACGAAAAATATTTTGTCCAATTCTTCATCAGTCGGGTCCCATTTGTGTTCACGAAGCGCGTGACTTCGAAAACTGTAATATAAAAGATAATTAAATTATTTTTTTCTTTTGAAGTTCAAAATTGTCTTACGGCTTGCGTGTCATATAAGTTCGCACACACTTAGGGCACTTGTATGAGTGTGGGCTCTTGTGGCTTCTCAGGTGACTTCTAAGGAGTTGACTAGTCAACATTTCGCGTCCGCACTCGGAACATATATACGGAACGGGGTTATGGGAAGCTGTCTGATGACGCTTCAAATGATGTTTGTAATTAAATGTCTTATTGCAACCGTCGATTCCACATTTCATGGGTACTTTTGTTCCATTGTCATTAAGATGTTCTGACTCTACGTGCTCCTCCATCTCCGAATTGGACGTAAACTCCTTGGGGCACTGTTTACATTGAACATTGCGAAGGGAATGCCTTTTCATGTGATAATTCAGCAGTGTTACTGTTCGATATGAGGTGCTGCATATGTTGCACTGGTGCTGATAAATGGTGCGGGGAGACACACTCTCGCTGGAATGTTGATGCGATTCGTGTTGCAACAATTTACCCAATTCGTCAAATGTCTGATTACATTGCTTGCACACAAAAATGGGTGTACGGGGCAATATTGGACGTAAGTCTTTAACTGGCGATGGCTCTAATGCAGCTGTCAATAGCTTGTCGCTGCCGTTTAACAACTGACTTGTGCCTGATTCTGATATACAGTTTTTAGGCGAAGCGGAATGTGATTCATTCCCAATGAAATCCATATCAAAATCAAATGGCGTAGGCGTTGGATCGAGTAAAGAGTCTACTGTTGTCATTGTCGTTGGTGTTTTATTTGTTGTTGATAGCGTAGACGATGATGCTGTCGTTGTTGTTGAAGTTACAAATTCAGGGGAGTCATCATCCGTTTTTGTTTCAGTTGTCATATTCTCTTGTGTAGCTGGTGCTGTTTCTGATGTTTTTATTAAAAGTTTTATGTCTGTATCATCATTATCCGTCTCTATTCCTGTGTCACTGTTTATCACGCTGTCTATCAATGGCATCGTTAAAGAAAAGTTTAATTTTTTTATTTGGAACGCGTTGTTGCGGCATGTGTTGAGCATGTATGGAATTTGAGTTTGAATTCATTCTTGCTAGGCTATTGATCCTCTTACCGCATTTTCCATTGGCATCGCCTTCGCCATCGCCCTCACTAGCTGCATTGTCATATTTATGATGCAAAGCATCCATCAAGGTGGACTCCTGCTGCATTTGGATTACTTTGGTGTCACTAGTATTCTTCGGAAGTGTGGCTGAAGCTGTCGATATGGTTGTTGTTGCCACTGAGCTAATTGACAATTGAGGCGCCTGCATCTCAATGATTGTGTCTACTAAATGGCTTCGTTGCAAATGGCGAGTCAGCGTGCCCTTTGCCGCAAATGTGCGAATGCAACGTGGACACTCAAAAGGCAATTCTGTTAATGAAAATGTTATTAATTATTAAACAATAAAGAACTGTTTCTAACATATAATGCAACTTACTGCGAATGATAAACACCTCATTAGCGTGCACAGAGACTGCGAAAAAAAAGAATTATGTTCCCCATGAAAATTAATTTGAAAGTAAGTAATTGAAGTATTGTATATTTACCGCCATCATTAATGCCATGATGGGCATTTAGATGCTTACGCATCTCACCCTCCTGCTCGCATTCAAATGGGCATTTGGCACACATTAGCATAGGAGCTACAAACGCAATTAGTTTGAGTACATTTTAATAAACATCTTTAGCTCCAATCACTTACGCTTCTCCACATTGATCTTCAGTTTTTCGATGGTGGTACGCTCCACTAATACCTTGTCGCCCTTGGCCTGCACCATGTCCCGAGTAGGCATTCGCTTGTGCACCGTTTTGTAGTGGCGTATAAGCAGACGTTTCATATTATACAGATTCGTGCAGAGCTCACAGCGATATGGCGCCAATCCTGAAAGCGGGCAAAAATAATTATAGATTTAATTAAGGATCTTATCCCACTTACCGCGATGAATGAACATATGATTCTCGAACTTGTATTGGCTGGTAAACTTTTTGTTACAATAGATGCAATATGGCTTCTGTAGATGCTTCGATTGCTCGTCATCAAAGTCATCGACGTCGTCATCATCGCTGGTAAGCAACAAGTTTTGATCGGCTGCCGCATCATTATTGTCGTTCTCATCATCATTTTCGGCATCTTCCTCATCCTCGTCATCATCTTCGCCAACTTCAACATCTTCGTCAAAGTCTTCAAATAAATTCTCAGCATCGAAATCCAGGCTCATATTATTGTTATCTATAACAATATCATCGCCATCGACAACAGGCATATCGTCGGCGGGTATTGTACAAATAGCTGCCACATCGGTGTCATCAATAAAATCTTGCATATCTCCAAAGATGTTGGAGTTGGGATTTGCATTGGATGCGACAGCAGCAACAGAAGAGGGAGCCACATTAACAGTGATAGCATTAACATCAGAGAGTATTCCCGTCAGAGTTGTTGTTTCTGTTGTTGTTGTGATGCTCTTGGTAAAAGATTGCTCTGGGAAAATTGTAAAATCGTTTGGCTCCGTTGCAGCAACTGCATCTGTTGCTGTTGTTGACCCTATTGCTTCCCCGGTTGTTGAAGTTGCTGTATAGAACAACGAGGTTGCATCCACGACCACATTTATGTCACCAGCAGGAGTTAAAACAGCTGTTGTTGTTGGCTGTGGTGGATGTAGCTCCATCTCTGTTGTTGCAGTCGGCTCATTTGATTCAGCTGTTGCAACAACTGACGTTGGTGGATCTGTCAATAATCGAAGCAGCTTGTAAATAAAATAATATAAGTACAAATTGTAATCGGGGGCACACACATTTAATACCCAATGGAATATGTGGGATTGCAGGTTGTGAGTTCTTCAGCTGATGTTGGTCACCCGCGCTTACTATCGTCAAACAGGTAGACTTCTCCAAAGACTCGTTGGTCCAGCTGGGGCGCAATTGAACCTCAGTGGGCTGTATCAAATGCTTATTGCTATAGTGCTTTCGTAGCTGGGTGCTGGTCGGTGTCTCAAACAAACACATGTCGCAGGAATATATGCGACTTCTGTCTGTCGACAGCGACAGTGATTGAGGCGATTTTGCATGGAGATTTTTATTATCACTTAATAAAGTCTTGTGCTCCTCCTTGTAATGCTGGATGAGATCAACGCTGCGCAGCGAGTAGTAGGAACACTGATCACAATAAAATTTGGGCAAATCTATATCAAAAAACGGGTTACATGACTGAAGTTTTACAGTATGACTGGTCCTCAGTTACTTACTGCTGTGTGTTAACTGATGAGATTTAAGACGCGCTACAGTTGGAAATGCTTTGGTGCACAGTTTACATTTGTGTTTTAAGGCAGCAATTGATCCTGGACCTGGTCTTGGGGGTGGCTTAGCTGTAAATTAATTAGGCACACATTTAGTAACCATAAATAGCTTTTTCATAATAAGACATACCAGTTATCTGTGGCAGAGCATCCTCCACCAGGTGGTTAACATCAATGTCCATTGCGTTATAACACAATTCTGGATTGGAGTCTTCCAATAAGTTCTGCAGACTTATGTTGGTGGTCGTTGTCGTACTTTTGCTGTCATCGATATACTCGAAAACAACTCCGCCATCATTGACTTGCTGCAACGAGCCATCGGGCATGACCAGAAACTCTGCACCTATGCTCACGTTACCAGAGCTTCCCGTTGGTATAGTCGGTTCGATCTGCGCGACAACGGAGCTAAATCCTGACTTGGACTGACCAACGACCAAAGAATTAGCCAACTGTTGCTCAATATCGCGCAGTTGATCAGCATCTAGTTGTGGGTGCGAAAAATCCTCCGGCGTCAGCACAGTAGGTATCAGCATCTCCATGTCTTCCAGAGTGCACACCTTCACCTCCTCCTGGTTGTCCTGATCAGTTGCTGCTGCAGAATTAGTATTTGTAGCGGTAGCCGCAGCCTGCATAGATCTTCTGATTTTAAGTTGCTGATCGATTTGTGCAGCCGTTAGGCCATGTACTTTTCGATAATGTTCTGGTATCTGGCGTTGTTTAAGCGTCTCAATTTTGCATATCTTGCACGCGTGTCCTGGCTCCTCTGTGTTAGAGATAAATAAGAGTAACAGCAAATTAATATTAAACGAATTAAATAACATCTACTTGACACTCAGATATTAATTTATTTTTATTTTGCATCGACTAAGAGCAATTGACCAAAGTAATTTAAATGAAACTAGCAAGTTACGTTAAAAAAAATAAAAAAATAAAATATTTAAAAGTCTGACGGCAATCAATATAAATTATGATCCAACATTTGATGCATGGACCGGGGAAGCCCAGAAAAATGCAATCAGATAATTAAGTATTAATATTATTTAGAGTTAGTGTAGCATTTAACTATTATTATTGTTCACGAAAAGTACAGGGAAATGAAGGATTACAAAGGGATCGGAGGACAGTGGCCGAGGCTATGTAAATTACCTTTGTGCATGCGAATGTGTTGCTTGAGTTCCATTCGATTATAGATAATAGCACCACACACTTTGCACTCGTGGCGCACGGCGGACTTAAGTGGCTTCATTGCCACCGGCACGTCGACTGCCGCTTCATCTCGGTGTGCCTGAAAAGAAAACCCATTAGTGGAGTAGCGCCTTAATAGATAAAGCAGCCAACCCTCACCTCAAAAAGTTGTTTTCCATTTGGACGCGTTGTTCCCTTTATCTTCTTTGGGCACAGTTTGCGACACAGTATTTCATGTGCCCTGAGACTGTTTTTTATGAAAAAATAAGCAATTTGCAAGCTCTTGCTGCAGTCAACGCATATGTATTGTGGCAACTCGGGTAGATTTTCAGTGTGCATACAGCAGAATAATAACAAACGTATAAGTGGTACTTTTGTGGAGGACTCGTCGCAACCTATGACACTCTCCGTCAGGGAATCCAGCTTTTTGAAGTCTGCCTCGGACTTCAAGCAACAGCGACACGCAAATTTGTAATCCACTTCCATGTCAAATGTTTTCATTCGCTTTCTCGCCATCCTAGCATATTCCATATATTTGTATTAGCGATTAAGGCAAAACTATTGCTTTTTTAACTAAAGCAAACAAACAGGACACTTTTTATCACGTTTTAACGCTTAGTTTTTTGCTAGGAAGCGCCGCAGACTTTTCTGATGCTTCTAAAATAAATGTTTCTTTCGTGAAGAAAACAACCCTGTCAAAGTACAGACAGGGCTGGCCAAGCACAAAAAAGACAGGGACGCTCGATTTGACGGCACTTCTGAGTGAATTTCAGAAACGAATGACAGAAAAATTTTGCAACTCAAAAACGATGGGTGCTCACGGCTAATTTTTGTGGCACAACATTTAGTGTACACTGTACACATTGAGCTGTGCCGCTGTGGGATTGTGTTGTGCCTGTGGCGCAATGTGAACCTAGCATTATAGTAAAAAATATCCCAACATTTACCGTGGCTGCAATGTCATCGGACTTCTATTCCAAATTGCCCAATTTTTAGTAAATTATTAACTGGCAAAGAATCCATAATCGATATTTTAGATCATATCGAGAGTATTGTTAATGCTCACAGATATTATCGACACTTCAAATATATAAAAATGAATAAATGTCAAACAGCAAAAAACATTTCGCAAATGAAAGTCTATTATTATGCAGCGCATTATAATCTATCAATTTTAAGAGTTCAGTTGAGACTATTATATAAAAAGCTCCAAGTTTTTGTTAACGGACACGAAAAATACAGGAAAGATCATTGCGACACCTACCACTGTTAAGGAAGCTCCATTGTCGATATATATGCTGCCAGCTATGCTAAATATTCGCTTCACTTAGTGCATAAAAGAAAAATTAAACATTTTGTGTAGCACAAGATTGGAGCGCAGGCATTGTTGGAGAGCTTTAAAAAGACATATTCCCATATAAATGAACCGTTGGTTATCTGTTTCTTACCACTAGTCACACCTACAAAACTATCTTCTATGCGTTTAACGAAAATTCAAAAAGCGAGAGGTCAGTATCGAGTATCGTAAAAATATCGATACAGAAAGAAAGCAAAAATATCGATACTGCCTCGATTCTACGACCGGTAACATCGGGTGTATACAATTGAACGCCTTAAATATTTAACGATTTATTCTGTGTGTATTAAATTTGAGCTGACTAAATGGCCAACAGTTATGATATACCTAGCTGGGCTGGCAAACCGCCTACTGGGCTGCACTTGGACGTGCTAAAAGATGAGAAGCTGGTGCAAAAGCTGATGGTGGACGAGAAGCGTTGCTATTTATTCGGGCGCAATAGCCAAATGAACGACTTTTGTATAGACCACGCCTCATGCTCCCGAGTTCATGCTGCATTTGTTTACCACAAACATCTAAATATTGCCTACCTCGTTGATCTAGGCTCTAGTAAGAACTCTTTTATTTCACCTGGATAGTATTGATTGTATCTGTTTATAGCACATGGTACGTTCATTGGTACGCTTCGCTTGGAGGCTCACAAACCCACACAGTTGCAGATTAACAGTACATTTCACTTTGGTGCCTCCACACGAAATTACATCCTTAGGGAGCGACCCTCGGCTGGTGGTCAGCACAGCAACATAATGGAGGATCTACCGCTCAGCGAAACAAGTGACGGTGCATTGCTCGGGCTGCCGGAAAGCCAAACAGAGTTAGATGTAGGAAAATGATGCAATAGGAGCCAACGTGGGTGCTTTAATCTAATCTCTAAATGTCCTTTTATCCAGAACCTGACAGAGTACAACACGGCACACAATCGGCGCATTTCTATGCTGGGCATTGCCGATGACAATAATTTGCGAAAACAAAATGCTTTGAAGCAGGGAAGGAAGAGGCGAAATGTTACTTTTAACGACGAGGAGATTATCATAAACCCGGAAGATGTTGACCCCAATGTCGGACGCTTTCGTAATCTAGTGCAGACGACTGTTGTGCCGGCTAAACGCTCACGGTATGAGCCAAATCACATGGGTCTCCACACCGGAAGCGGCGTAAATTCCAATGCAGCCAGTCACCAGATGTTCCAACAAAGCATTGTCGAGATGAAACAACTACAGAATCAATTACCTGCAACAACGTCACAAGTCTCTACCTTTGCCCATTCCCCAGTCAACTCGTTATATCAGGGACTTCCTGCAAGCAACTACGATGCAACGCATGGAAGTCAACTGAAGGGAAACAGCGAATTTGAGCCCATTTCACCAATGGGCATTAACTCCAAGTTAGGACTAATGCTGCCTAATCCGGCACCTGATGTAACACCCATATATGAAGAGCTAATTGTGCCTAGTTCTTCCATAGCACAAAAGTTAGCCGTGGCCAATGCAAATGGTGTGTACAATCTTATCACAAGCTCAAACTCAAAAATTCTTAAAATTTTCATCATTTATTCCGTGTGCAGTGCGGCGATTTGTGGATGACGTCCATGAGGTGAGCGGTGAAGGCGACTCCATGTGTCCGCAAAAGAAGAAATATGCCAAGGAAGCATGGCCAGGGCGCAAGCCCATGCTGGGACAGTTGTAAAAACAGTTTATTCACTTGGTAGCCGGATCGATAAAGGTCATTGAAGGTGCGATAATACAGAGTAGATAATCTTTTGGGAGATAATGTCTTGCACTGCTTCCAAACGGAATCTCCGCTTATCCGCCGTTTACAAATTGAGAAATTGTATTAAATAGGTCACGTTTTACTTTTCAAGCAATAACAAACATTTATACAATTATCGTTTGCAGTATTGTGGCTACATTTTACAGCTGTGCGGATAGCGAGGAAATGGTATGACATCGCGTATGTTTTTAACACCCGTCAAAAGCTGCAGGTATCGCTCAAAGCCCATGCCAAAGCCGCCTGTTGGCAAGCCACCGTATTTCCTCAATTCCACGTACCAGGCAAGATCTTTGGGCAGCTGAGAATGATTTCTGAGGCGCTCAATATCACCCTCACGCAGGCTACCACCGCATAGCTCCCCTACTGATGGCATTAGTAGATCCAGGGCATGCACATATTCTGAATTGCTGCGGGATGTCTTCATATAGAATGGCTTCTGTCGTGCCGGCCAATCCACCACGAAGACAGGCGTACCACAGTGTGCCACAAGAAACAGCTCCTGCTCCTTGCTGAAACCCTCATCATTCACTGCGTTTTTAAAACTATCCTTGTTAGCCACAACAATAGCTAGAGCCTCGTCATATGAAAGAACTTTCCAAGGTACTTGTAGCCATGCAAGATCCGAGCTGGCGTTTGCGTTGTGTTGGCAGAAATTCACATCAGCAGCGTTTGCATTGAGCACACGATTGGTAATCTCTTTTAGCATACGTTCTATGAATGCCGCCAACATGTCCAGTTTTTCCATATTGACCAGTTCCGCTTCAAACATGTAGAACTCAGCTAAATGCAAAGGAGACTTGGAATTTTCGGCACGAAACGCAGGCGCCAACGTATATGTGTCGCCCAGACCATAGGACATGGCTTCCAAATGAAGCTGACCGGATACAGTAAGAAAAACCTTCTGATCAAAGTAGCTCTGTTCTGGGAGCACATTGGGCCGTGCCATTTGCTTCAACAGCTGCTCCGAATCGGGCTGCACCCGAAAGACCTATAAAGATCACTAAAGTGAGAATTCCAATTGGTTGATTGATTCGACTATTGGCTTTATACCTCGCCAGCACCTTCGCAGTCGTTGGTAGTCAAGATTGGAGTGTTGATCTGCACAATATGTAGCTCGTCCATGTAGTCATGTATGGCCTTCTGAGCCCGGTGCCTAACACGCATTTGTGCAGCAATAAAGTCGATACGGGAACGCAGATGAAGGTGCTCCCGCACATATTCGGGTGGATGTTTCTGTTTGGGCGAGAACGGATAACCATTGCGCAGGTGACCGTCCGCTATACATTTGAAAATATATTCAGCAATCAGAGTTATGCAAGAATGAAAATATTTACCCAATGATTGGACTTCATCAGCGTGAAGCTCATAGTGTCCATTTGGCGCCAATTGTACAGAACCCACAGCTCTGACAACGCAGCCTGATGTCAACTGTTGTGTGTCGGAGTTACGCGGCACTACGAGCTGAAATTTGTTACTCGTCGAACCATCGTTGATGTCGAGGAATATATTGTTCTTTAGCCGCCTTATATTTTTGATCCAGCCCTATAAAATACAAAGATTTTGAGACACGTAATAATTAGAACTTAGCCTCGTCTTCACCTGTACTTCCAGTGTATCTCCTGATTTGCTCCTACTGACGATTTCTGCGATACGTTGAACGCTGCTATGAAATCTTTTAATAAATAACATTTTACGTACCACTTCTATTTATTACAGCCGGCACATCAGCTGTTCAGGTTAGCGATGAACTTATAGGCTATTTCCACGAGCTTCCACTCGAATGACGAATTCGACCTGTGTAAATTCCCTTAAGGTATTTATTTTTATCGAAAGCTCATAATTGCACTATTCTGTCACTATTCGCCATTATTTTATGGATAAACACTTTCTAAACCATCTAAACAGCTCTTGTTTACAAAGTGAACAGCTTGGATTTATTTTGGGCGATTGAGAAATTGCCGAATGATGTGTCAAATTGTCGTGGAAACCCAAACTTCAGGCAAAATCGAATGACACCGAATAAAGCGAATGATAGTGCTCGTGAAAATAGCCTATTAAATGTTTCCACTGTTGTTAATTTGGATATATTTTTTCCTTTATTATGATGCATGTAAGCTTATATTCTTTTTAGCATTTATGTTTATATTTCTTCTACTTTTCTGTAAATTACTTTCTATTTATATTTTCAAATCTGGTCAAGCAAATGGCTAATGCACTGATTCCCTAATAAGGTTACATTAATAACTTAACCATTCGTTTTCAAATGTATTTAAACGATTGTCTTGTTTACTGTTTAAGAACATTTTTAATTTAATTTGAATCTGGAAACTAACTACTTTGCGCTTTACTACACGAATTAAGCAAATATCGGAACTCTTATCGATAACATTTTGGAATTAAAAAGCAACTGTTCTATTTGATTAAATTTAAAGGTATTCAATATTTTGTTGTATCCAGTCATTGGCGCACTTCAGTAGTTTTGGATTGTTTACGAATTCCTGTTGATCATTCTGCTTAACATCGGTGTCCTTGCCTCCTCTTCGCACAAATCCGGCTTCACCTTGCTTCAGAATGCCAACGGCTGCCATTTGGTGCATATTAACTGATTTATTTTGACGAAAGTTTTTTATGCTTAAATGGTTGAGTAACTTTTCTAGTCCCTCTGCATTCGGGATGCAACCCAAAAAGTCACCAATGCTTTTCACAGTTTCTGGCAAACTGCTCAACATGTCTTCGTAGTTGAGGAAAAGCACATTCGACAGCTTCCTGTGCTCTTTTGCCTCCTTCACGTGGCTGTAATAAGGCAGCCAGGGATCTAAAAAATACTAAGGTAGTCATATAAAGTGTTTTGCAAGTTGATCTCATACTTAATCCTTGCTGAAAATATCGCCAGTAACGTTCAAAATCGCCAATGTAACCCTGCGTCCGAAACAAACGATTCAGATGATAGTAGGACACGGCCACGTCCTTGGGATTGCGTGCCACATAAATGATCTATAATCAGTGGGACAACTATTATGACTATGAATATGTATTTGTACTAGAAATTCTTGGAAATCCCTTGCCTTGCATTTTTTCTGCAAGACACTAGGCGGAATCAAAGAAAATGGAAAATGCGTTTTGATGAAACGTCGTTGATAACTTGGTAATTCGGCTAACGTTTCGTAGCCTGGACGGGAAATGTGCTCAATAAACTCTTTATTAGCGGCACAGTCCTTATTCTCAGCTAGAAGCTCTGCCTTTACAGCATCATGTACAAACAAAGGGAATCTGTGGAGGTTCGAAATAAGTGTGGGTCTGTATAAAAAAAACTCCATTGAAACTCACTCAAAGAAGGGGAAACGTTCGGTTAGCGGACGTTGTTCGGCCTGTTCAAAGTCCAGGCCATTGGCGAGTAACCAGATCAGCTCCTGTGTCCAGGTGGTGCCCGAACGTGGCACAGTTGCTATCCAAACGTCATCGGGACGTGCTTTGAAGTTGTAATACAACTCCGCCTGCGCTTTATACTTGTGTGGGAAGAAGTAACCCTCGGGCTCAACTTGTACAAAACCCGTGCGTTCTCCTATTCAAATAGTAAGATTACTCTCATAAATTAATCAGTGATTATTACCAACCTGTAAAGTAATTCAATAATTCTGCATTAGTTTCAGCGTCCACGTCGCGTATATTGTAAGGAAACTTGACCTGTAATTTATCCATTTGCTCTTCGAGACGAACTTCACAAGTTGCTAACACAAACTAAACTTACCACTGTCCAACTGGTTGCCGCTAACGATTGTGACCGGGAAAGCGTTTTGGTTACAAATTTCAATGCAGCACTTCTGTCTTGGAGAAAGTGGTAACTCTGACTTGAACTCAACGCAGGTTAGCTGTATCACTTGTAACTGTAAGTGCTTGCCTAAGCGGAAAGTAATATTAAGTACTTGCTATGTCATTTCCAAATATCGACTACTTAAATACCCAAGAATATTCCATTTGTTTCATAGATTGCAATCAATTCATTAAACCAGGGAATGAAACCGAAACGAATTTCGGTTACGGTTCCGGTTCCGGTACGTACCGAAACGAGTATTTCGGTAAAAGGTTCTATTTCGGCTTTGTCCTTTCGGTTCCGGTTCCGGTTCCCGTATCGGTCCATACCGGTACAGCGAAGTAATTTTTAAAAAATTTAAATGTAAAGAAAATCGAATTTTATCAACAAATATTTGTATATGTATAAACGTACAAATGCATGCATTTTAGCATAATGTTAAGTCTGACATATAATTCGAGAAATTTCTTTATAGTGCAATACCATGTTCGGACGAAAAATAACAAACAAATTTTTTAAATGTACCGAAACCGTATCGGTACGAACGTTTCGGTTTTCGGTTCTTGAAAAATAATTTATTTCGGTTCCGGTTCCGGTTACGGTATTTCATTTGAAACGGTTAATTTCGGTTAACGGTTCCGGTTCCGGTTACGGTTTCATTCCTTGCATTAAACAAAATATTTGAAATCAATTTTAATAAATTCCGTAAGTATTTGTGTATAGACCCTGTATAATTAACTGTAGAAAAAAGAGTAACAGGCAAAAGAAGGAGGGGCAAACGCCATTAATTATATACAATCTTACATTCTTGAACAGCATAAACAGCGTAGTCGTTATAGCCATGTCCATCTGTGCACCACAATTTGTGCTACACCATTAATGGCGTTTTACAATTACTTGCTTTCACCACTATTTGTTCTTTCTCATAAGTACAGGGTCACCCACTGTCGAGCTTTCTTCACTGTCATTTTATGGACCTTTTTATTATGTAAATAAGACTTTCATATAAATGAATGTACATACATATATGCCTAAGTCGAGGAAAATCTGGAAGCTTTCCTATAACAATTTTTTGATTTTAAATGAAATTGATGAACTTAATTAAAGGACAAATACTGATTTGTAGTTAATTCCTATAATTGTGTTATTTATATTACGATATATCTGCACATATCGTAATTTTTATATTCAAAATTAGAAAGAATTGGAAATAATTTTAGATTTATTTTTGAAAGCTCTGGGAACTGCTTTTTCAAATCTATTATTTTCGTTCCCTCATTTTATTAAATTTATTGTGTCGACCGTTAAGATATTTTAAGTTTAACAAAGTTTTAGGCTCTTTATATAGTTGAGTCCTATGTTTTAATTCCATACTTATAGGGTAAGAATTTCTATCCAATAACTATACCCATGCAATAAGAGTAATGATTAGTTTAACCGATTCAAAACAATGTACCTAAAATCAGGGGTTCAAACCGTAACCGAAACCTTAACCGTTAACCGATATTAAACGATTGAAATTTGTAACCGTTACTGAAACCGAAACTGAAACAGTAACCGAAAAAAACCGAAATTATACAAACCAAAAAAACCGTTTAGAAACCGATTCATGAATACCGGTTTTGTTCGGTTTTTTACATCGACTAAAATTCAATTCATTTCTTATTTTGGAATAGATTTCAAATATTTTCTTCATTGTAATTTAAGATGAGTGCCATGCTTTTGTATCCTTTTTTTAAGTGATCATTGAATAGAATTTAAATTAAATATTTATTGCATTTCTTTTAATTATAATGCTTTTTATAAACCGAAATCGTACCGGTATTTCGTAGCCGAAACTTAGTATCCGTTAACCGAGAACCAAAACCCGACCAAAATCGTAACCGTAACTGAAACCTTTATTCGTTTCGGTTTGAATCCCTGCCTAAAATACTATATTTGAATATTTACTAAGTGCAGATGGTTTAGGTCTAACTTTGAAAAGTAGTGGGTACATAACGATTGCACTTCAATTATTATACCCTTGAGGGTATTATAATTTTGTCACGAAATGTGTAACGCATTGAAGGAAGCCTCACAGACCCCATAAAGTATATATATTCTTGATCAGGGCGACGAGCTGAGTCGATATAGCCATGTCCGTCTGTCCGTCTGTTTCTATGCAAACTAGTCTCTCAGTTTTGAAGCTATCTTGATGAAACTTGGTACAGGTCCGTCTTTTGCTGCACGCAGCACATATGTCGGAACCGGCCGGATCGAATAACTATATCATATAGCTGCCATAGGAACGATCGGTTGGAAATAAACATTTAGTATGAAAAACTTTTTGTTTCTCAACATATCCCAACCAAATATACACATTTTGTGTTTAATTAAGTTTTAAACAGGCTGACCAAATTTGGTGTAAATCGGACTACTATATCATATAGCTGTCATAGGAACGATCGGTTCGAAAACAACATTTAGTATGAAAAACTTTTTTGTTTCTCAAGATATCTCAACCAAATATACACATTGTGTGTTCGATTATGTTTTAAACAGGCTGACCAAATTTGGTGTAAATCGGACTACTATATCATATAGCTGCCATAGGATCGATCGGTTCAAAATCAACAAATTTTTAAAAAAATCTGACGTCTTACACAGGGCACTGCAAGGGTATCCAAACTTTGGCGCCAAAGTTAGCTTGCGATATATTTTTATTTTAAAGTTGAAAGGAGAGTCTGCGCGAAAACAGGTTGAGGTTTGTAAGTAGGCAGTACTATGTATGCTTCGTAGTTGAGTACTTGTTGTTTCCAAAACTTGTGAAAAAAAATTACTGCGTATGGAGAATTAACCATGATTCAAAATTCCAATCGGTATTTTAACTTTAACTTAAGAGTAAGGTAAGTCAAAAACGAAAACACTATATAAGTTAACATAATGCCCCAGGGTATTTAATTATGTCAAATTGTGGGTATGTAGTTATATTAAGTAAAAGCTATATAATCGAAAGGGCAGGTACATACACACATACTTATGCATCTGTAAATAATCGCTAAACACAAAAAGACATGCCGCGTCAGTGTTTTCTTCTTTAATTGATTTTTGCAATTCTTTCCACTGTTCAAAACTCAAGAATTGTCAACCAAATTTGGTTAAATCAAGGACGCTGATCACGATAGTTACAACAGTTTTTTTTATGATATTTATTCACCCGTTCCCTTAACTGTTAAAAAGAATCGTGACAGACTCCATACAATATATAAAGTTATGCTAGGGATGCATCTGGGCCTAAAAATCGACTATAAGGAATTCGGCAGCTTAGATGCAAAGATGCATCTCCGACACTATGTGCCAAGCTCTGTGGCGCAATGTTAACTTAGAAATAGTGAAGTATCTCATTGCTTCTTTCTTATCTTTTTCGCAGAACGATAAGCATCGTCACATGGTCTGATTTTGAGTGCCACTTTTTGAGCGACGTAAAATTTTGACCATATACGTGCATCGTGCTCACACCAAACTCGCATAGGTTTTTGTGGCATTACACACTATAAAAAGGCAGCCAAGAAACTGAAAGTGGCGATATGTTATGTCGAGTGTCTTACATACTTAATCCATTCTTGAAATAACGCCACTAACGTTCGAAATCCCCAATGTACCCAAAGTTGCAAAACAAACTATTTAAATGACAGAAGGACATGGGCAAGTCCTTAGGATTGCGTACCACATAAATGATCTATAACCAGTTGAATAATGATTATGACTTTGATCACATATACTAAAACTTTCAGGCATTTAGGAAACCGGTAAGTGCGTTTTGACAAAGCGACGTTGATTATTTGGTAATTTGTCTAGAGCTTCATTGGGTTTACGGGGAATATGCTGAATTGAGTTTAAAGAAACTGTACAATCTATATTCTCAGGCAAAAGCTCTGTTTTAAAATCATCATTTATAATCAAAGAAGCTCTGTCAGCAGAACAAATTAAATTTCTAACAATAAGGACGAGCCTTAATAATCTGTGTGGAAAGAAGTACCCGTGCGCTCACCTGTTCAAATCCTATAATGACTCCAATAATAGGAATGGGTTGGTAATTACCAGCCTGTAAAGTACTCTAATAGCTCTGCATTGGTTTTAGGATCCACGTCTCGAATTTCATAAGGAAACTTGACCTGTGACTTATCCAATTACTCTTTGAAAAGAACTTCACAAGTTGCTAGTCCGAACTAAATTTGCCTTGCATGCAATTGTTACCAAGAAAGCGTCGGCTTTGCATATTTTAGTACACTATTTTTTAACCTAAAAAATAATCATATTCTCGCTGAGTGAGTAATAATATATTTTATAATATGCAACTACTTAAAATCAAAATATCCCCTATCAACAGAAATATAAAAAATAATAAAACTATAATTAACGAAAATCAAATTTGGTGCACTTCGCCTTTACAAGAGAATTCATGCGATTTTAGAGTACCGACACAGACATTCGATTGGTTTTGCCTTCCTGAATTTAAATGCTTTTTTTATTTTATTCGTGAACTATTTATTGCCCTTTGGAGAGGTGTTACAATTTTGTTTAGTTAAAAAAGTTTTTTTTTTGAGCCAGTCGAACCAAATTCACAGATTATGTATTTAGTACTAATTTAGTACTATATTTTGCATTCTAAAAACTTTGTTTCAAGACTGGATGACTATATCATGTAGTTTACATAGAAACGATCGGTTCAAAATCAACAATTTGGTTAAAATACGATTAATATTCATGCAAGTTCCGTAGTCACATTCGGATGCAGATTATTCTTTAGTATGAAAACTTTGCATTTTTTATAGATATACTTCTACATTTTTCGGAAAAATGTTTCCCGCTAAATTTGAACATTTATCCGACAATTCTTGCGTTTTTCCGCCTTAAAATAAATATTCTGTATTATTGGGATTCCAGAACATATTTAAATTAGTGTTAGAGCGAGGCGAAAATGGTGCGAAGCCCGAAACCGACCGATTTTAGTCTTTTATTATAAAATAAAATTGTTACCATGTTAGAACTTAACAATCTAGTTCTTATCTGACTAAAAATGGCAATTTACAAATCAACATTAATGTGTTTCGAGCCTGGCCGGCCAAACCCGAAATGAGATTTAATCACTAAATTGAGTATTAAGCTTCGGTACACCAAATTTAGGATGTTGATTATTTTTGTGCAAAATTTTAATTTACTCAATAGACTGAAGGAGAAATGGAAAGCCCCATCTATATATATAAAACTCTTTGTCCCGACTGACTGACTGAGTCATAACGCTGTAGGCCAAACGGTTCAAGATATCGAGCTGAAACTTTCACACAACATAGCTAAGACATAATTATCGTAATAAGACGGGATTTTTTGATATCCCCACTGGAAGGGGTTAAAATGGGGGTCAAAGGTCATAATTGTTTAGAATGAATTTTGTTTTTTGTTTTTTGAGTAAACCAACAACTTTTAATAATAAAAAGTTCTCCAAGTCATCTGGTTTAATATTTTGACATCGTCGGGATTAACGACAATTGCTTTTGTGTTGTTTTTGAGTTGTTCATGATTTGTGAAAATTCGTGATATTATATGTATATTATATATTAAGTGGTTTATGAAGATCTGTAAATAAACACCGATTCACACCGACTAACACTCGAAAGTTGACTAGAATTCAGCCTTAAAACCCAATTTACACAGCCGATTTCTGACCGCAGATAAAAAGTTGTCGGTGTCGTGCGCACACACAAAATTTCAAGAGCTTCGGTAAGAACATGAGTTGACCAGATCAATAGTGTAATGGCGAAGTTGTCGCAGGTGAGAAGCGATCAGGGATCGACCGTGTAAACTACGTGATACACATTTTTCATTCTATTCCAAAAAAGAGCCTGCCTGGAACAAGCTCATATTTGTAAGCCTAAAGCAGAAATACCTGTAAACTGTGTGCCGACAACGAGTCATAGAAATTACCCATTTAATTTAGTCAAAAACGTTTGAATTTTATTTGAAATTTTACAAAGAAATAAACTATTTAGAGTATATGTGAACAGATTGGTTTAGCAGGCCGGCATGGTGCAGCGACGTTGCTTGACAAGACGCTTTGGACAAGACTGTCCGCCGTGTTGTGGCCCGCTGATGACATAACGATAGCCCTCGGAGTGTCCGACGCCACAGCTGACACTGCAGGGCGTCCAGTTGGACCACTCAGACATGACGCAGCCCTTGGGCAGGTTGTTTTCCTGTTCACGACCATTATTGGGATTGGATTCAGAGTTTATCATGCTACAGGTGAGCAGGCAATCGCCTTCGGTGAGGAAGTTGTTACGATTTCCACGGCAGCCGCCGTAGGTGAAGGACTCGCAACGATTGGACTGTGCATTGTAGGCATAGCGCTGATAGCTTCCCCGACAAGGCCCCCCTTCTGGCAACTGCACGCAAATGTCTTTGGCCATTTCCATATTTATGTTGCAGTCTAGTGCGTGGTGACATTCTCTCTGCTGATGCAATTCCATACGCTTCGTGCAGTCATCTTTCTCTTGTCCGTCCTCCAGCAGCAAAAGGCGTTTCCGTATTGCACTACCACGTCCACATGATCCGGAACAAGGACTCCAGTCACTCCATTGGGTGGTGGGGCAGTTGGGATCAGGCAGCTCTACCTGTTCATATGTACAATCTGGCCGCATACATTTGTTCTTCTCGACAATTGTGATGTGCGGACAGCGCTTGCGGCCCAGAGGATTAATAAATGTGCGCGTACGCATCGTTATTCCTATGCCACAAGTGGCAGAGCACTCGGACCAGACGCTCCAGGGCGTAGTTTTACATAAACCGGCTCCCTCGCCGTTATCGGTGACAAGAGACTGTGAGTTGGCAAGATTTTCGCCCTCATCTTCGTCTCGATCTTGGCCAGCCGAACCATTTGCGCACTCGGGTAGATCTGCCACGCACATTTCTTTCGAAACCAGTTGACGCATGCACTTGGCCTGTTGTGCCTGCTCAGCATTTAAATATTGACGACTGCGCATTCGGATGCCTTTGCCACAACTGACAGAGCATGGACTCCAAACGTTGAAATCGCTTACGCGACATTCAGCTTTAATATTAAGGATTATGTCGAATAAAAATAATCTTTGGATGTTACTTAAATCTTACCGCGGGTGTCTTGCTCCTCTGCATCGTCAGAGACTTCAAGCTGGAGAGCTTGTAGGAAGTCGTCATCGCAATTGCGTGAGATAATCTTCTCTCGACGCAGATATAATTTGGCCAACGGTGTCATCTGCTGACTCTGTGGGTTATAAAAGGGTGCTCTTGGATCCTCTGGGTACATTGTTGTAATTTTATACATGCGCTCTCTCGGCTGCGTCTCAGAATTCGGACTCTAAAGGGGAAACTTAATAAATAAACATCATTATCCATTAAAAAGTAACTTGCTCCGACCATATAAGTAATGCCGCTGTCGGTGCCTGCATCCCAGGGATATAAATCAAAATCCAAGGACTCCTTCCAGCTACAGTCCGAGGTACATAAGTCAACACCACTGATTCCAACCACCCAATCAGGTGATGGTCCGAACATGGAAGCCAAAGAAACTTTCGGATGCTTGCGATCTACGCGGAATTTCGATGATGTGTTCTGGTTGACATTTGGATACCACAGACCGGCAGCTTTTATAAGAGTGCGTAATTTTGGACCTTGTGCGCGCAGCTCCGTCTCCAAAGCTGTCGGGGAGCCCCATTCAGCCAATGAGCGGAAACCATCGGTGGCAATGTGATGTTCACCCCAGAATGAAAAGTTAGCTTCATGAGAGGCTCCGATCACATCTGAAAAATGCGTTAGCCAGATGGCAAAGGGATAGTCCTTGGGATGCGTCTCATTTGACCAGATACCTTCGAAAACAAACTACGAACACCATTAAACTCTGTAGATCAATTAGCCAACTCAAGCCAGAACTTACGCTATACTTGGCCTCATCACATGCACAACATTCCTTCTGCGTTGCAGCAGCGCTTGGTTTATGCTCACAAATAACCTGAGTAAGCTGGCCGTCATCCGAAAACCAGGCATGTGATCCTTCGTATACCATGGCAGATAGTGACACACATCCTGAGCCGGTTTCCGGTGCCACCCACATGACCTGCACTTCGGTCTTGGGTAGATTGTCTGCCTCGGACACTGTGTTCACACAGCGATCATTAAATTTTGTAAGTGAATCGCTGAACAGCTGAAAACGCCCAACACGACGGGGACTAGCAACCTGAGGGCGTCTGGTGCCCGTGTGTGCCTCAGCAGCGATGGTGAAGTGAGTAAAGTGTTGGATTTTCGTATGGGTGCGAGAGCCAAGCAGCAATACTAGAAAATATTAATTCAATGAAATGCAAATTTCGTTGTTGTTGGTGGATTAAATTTAAATATTCTTTTTTTATTATGATAGGTCTACAATTGAACTTGGCGCAGAACGTTTGGGCATCCGAGAAATTTGAATTGCCGATGCTCTGTGTCAAGCTCCGTGTCGCAATGTGACCTAATTTAGTACTTAACAACACTAGTAAATTTTGGTAGTGAACTACGATGGTTTTATGCAGCCCTGGGACATATGAATGTTATCGTTTCTGCTTATTTGTATGAACATGTTCACTTGTTTTTTTTATTCAGATGAGACAACTCACTCATATTGCTCACTTGTTCACTCACATCGCTCAGTGGCTCTCTTGTTCACTGCCCTTGACAGCCAACTCAACTACTCAAAATTTAAAAGAAAATAAAATAAACACAGAGATGAGGGAGACCGAGAAAAGAGAGCAAAATTAACTCAAAGAACACCTCGTACATATAGAGTGCTGAAATATGAGCTGTTCCATTGAACAAAGAAGAGTTTCTAAGCAAATGTTAGCATATCTTAACAACTGCGCAAAAAAAGTAACTGAACCAAAGAGCAATAAGGAACAATTAGAAAGGAACATGTTCACTCGCACCGTTTAGCTCACCAACTCTTTTTGTCCACTCACTCATGAGCAACTCAACACTAATCACAACGCCTCGATCGTTGGACGTCGCGCGTTTTTTTTTCAGTACGTTGTCATTTAAAAATTTGTTAATAATAATTAATAATTTATAAAATGAGTTCTTTTATTAATCTTCTATCGGATGGTTGTGTGGATTTCGAAAAATGCGGCGATGTGGTGGTTTCGGTCAAAGACAATATAATAGGAATGTTTTGCCACTTCTGCAGTGACATTTTCACGAGTCTTTCGGAGTTTCTGCATCACTTGCAATGGGTACACAACGATGTACTTTCGTTCACAGAGGAGCACAACGTTTACACTATGGAGGAGCTCATGTCCCTCCCAGACAGTCCCTCCAGTAGTAGCAGCAGTGATTCCAGAGTCGCCGCAGATGCAACTTCCGCTATTAGCGTTGATTGTGTGGATGGATTGAATATTAATATAATGAATGCCTTAGCTGCATATGGGGTTAAATACGACGAACTCAAAGGAGAAATACACAAAGGAAAAGATTCGTCGAATACTTTGATGAAAAAACAAACAGAAGGTAAGTTCAAAACGCATCTTAAAAAGTCCATTAACCTTGAAATATTATTACAGATCCTAAAACAACGGCTTTTAAACATTATCAAGAGTTTAAACTTCAGTCAACTGAACAGCAAAATATAAAACTACCAAAAGGCCAGCTTAATTATATCAAAGACAAACAACATGATCTCGATTCTACAATAACAAAGACGTCAACCAATTCAACTGACTGCAAAAGAAACGTTTCCAAAGATCAGTATCAGGCAGCTAACTTAAAGCACACTAAGCGCATACACGAAGCAGGAACTAGAATTAAATCCATAAAAAATATTCAGCCCCTTTGTAACCTAAAGAGTTATGCGATTGCGCGCTCTGCTCGCAAGCGTGAGCAGCAACGGCGTCTAGGTAGCATCAAGAAGCGGATATTTCGCTGCCTGGAAAATGACGAGATAAAGTTAAATTGTCAATCCCTTAAGGAGAAGCATCTTTACGAGCATCAGAAAAATAAAAATAAACCTTTACTAGATATTGAGGGCGGAGATAAAATAAATGCAATAAAACTCCAGGGACAAAATAATGTGATAGAGAATATCGCGGAATCATCTAAAAAGGCTGTAGATTTTCCACCAAATGATGTTTTCACCAGTTCATCAAAGTCTAATATTGTTATGAAGCCCACTAAGTCGGAGAAGATATTTGAAAACAGTAGTACATCCAACAATACACATAAAAGTTTATCTCCCATCATTATACAAAAAATTGAGTATTTACCAAAGATTGATTTGAAACTGGAGAAGAGAAAATTAACCAAAATTTGTTCACTGGAGTATGTGGCTGAAAACCAGCAAACAGAGAAGCCAGAAAATGAGATCAAAAAGCGACAACACAGATCCTCTCTTACTATCACTTCCAGTCCGACTATAGTGGTCAAAAGACCAGCCAGTTGTCCTTCATATTCAGCTCCCAACAGTGGGGAAGTTCATATGCAGCCTATTAAACCAGAGATTAACAATAGTTTAAAGCAAAATAACAAACGAAAAAATGCACCATCATCTGCTTCGATAGAATCAGTCGAAGAAAAGCAAACAAAAGCCGAAGACAACAACCGAGAATCTCTAAATTTTAATCTGTCTGAAAGCGTTGTTGAGTTTTTACAGGTGGTTACCTTACATTTTACATTTGATCAAAATGATAAGCAAATCATATTTTCCAGGCTGACTTAAAATCTTCGCAAATAGACGCTGATAGTCTTCTGCAATTAGCAAATCCTCAAATAGAACGTGATATTGTAAGTGAAGTTGTAAGCGACCGTGACACACCAAAGAAAAAGTTTCAGAAAGCTGCAAGTGCAGATCCAATCTATGCGACGGCCAGGGCAAAGTCCGCGAAGATCTTGTACTTCTCCTATTAGTTGGTGTAAGTTTAGCTCTAAATGTATACTTAGACAATTGTTTTTAAGTTTTATTAATTTCAGCTGCCTATTATTAAGGATCCCAACAATGAGGACCGCAAACCAATAGAGTATTCCGAGGCGTTACGTTCAAAGGCATTGAACTTTAGTAAAATTCTTAAAAAACATGAAATAATTTGGAATCCCAAAAGAATTAATGGTCAGTTCAGTCATAAGATTCGACAAGAGCTGGCAATGCTGACAAAAGAAATCAATAACGACCTAATGTCCAAACTAAACATTAGCGAGCTGAAGCGTGTTTTGAATTTAATTAACGCCTGGTACGTTGAGCAAATGAACCAAAAATTCTTTAAAAAGGTAGCACTTTCCAGTGCAATTGAATATTATTTGCTGCTGTTTGGATTCCTGCCAAAGATAAATCGCTGTCTGTATTTCTGCGAGTGGAGTGAGGAGAGCAGTGCTAGCAAAACACGATACGAGAAACATCGGATGATTCATTATGGTAATTTCTTATGCAGACATTGCATGCGAGGCTTCATGAAACCCGGCTACCTTATCAATCATATTCGGATAAAACATGGAAAAGAAAATTAGAAAGCCTTTACCACGCCAAGTATACCTCGTATAAAATCAATTCTACTTTGTTAACATTTTTCAAGAAGATCAAGAATCGTTTACAGTTTCAAAGAATGCCTCACTCTTACTTTATGTTAAGAGTATTAAATCCCAGTAAGTTACTTGTTCCATATTGTTTAACTCAATTTGATATCATAAAAGCTATTATGTCCAGACAATTCTTGTTAAATTGATGTTGTAAACCTAGCAAGACATATATTAATCTAAAATCGAAATATTGTTTTATATTGTTTAAATACTATTACTATTTTAATATATCTACAAAAAATGTATTTAATTTTGTTTTTTAAACTCAGCAATATAGAATAAAATGGTTCAATTTATATTATAAGAGATTATCATATGCTCGAACGCTGTCAATTCTTATCTTTGGGGTCGTTAGGCCCCGTGACAGCTCTGATTATGAAACCTTTTTAATCTCATGGAGTGAAGCCACCTTTACTTACAGTTGTATGCCTTTCCGGGCACATAGCCATTGGGTCCATCAGCCACAATTAACTTGTATCCATTATCACCGCGTGTACGACGACCATGGGGCAAATGTGTGGGAGCTCGAGGGCAACCAGCCGCTGAACTAATTGCGCCGGCCACAACACAAGCAACTACAACGATGCTGGCAAGCAACAACAGTGAATGCCGCATCTTAATCTTAATCTATATGTTTGTATTCAGCTCAACAAATAATAACGCGACTCGACCGTTTCCAACGATGCACACAAACAGACTGATGCTAAATTCAATTTCTGAGCTGTTTTCCAGTTTTCATTAAAATGAGCCGACAGCTGATTATATTGGGTCTCACAAAGTATAATGTATTTGGATTAGCATAAGTACTTTGCTCCTTTGAGATTAAGCAGCTTCAACGGGATCAGTGTTGATAACAAGAGCTTTGTTCGTGTAACCAATGTTGCAAAATCTATTGTTCAACAATAATTTCCGTCTTATCAATTTAAGTACATATATATATATAATACGGTACAGATATGAATGAACTAATCATTATAGTTAATACAGAATCTGTGCCTTTTAGTGGTTTCAAAATAGATTAGGTTAAGATGACAGCATCTCTCGGCAGGAGATTTTTTCTATGTCATTTCGAATCTGTTTTATACGTTCTTAATTAAAGTTTTTGTGTTCAAATCTGTTGAATTTATTGAACGCAAAACTCTACTTTGCTGTTCCATTGTTTGGTTTGTTCTCTTGGGTTTTGTACTTTCGGCTTCAGTATCTTTACCGGTACAAGAACGCATATTTTTATACCCAGTACTTAAAAAAAAGTACAAATGGGTCTATTAAGTTTGTCCAAAAAAAACGTGCGTAACAGGCAGAAGGAGGCGTGGCAGACCCCATAAAGTATATATAGTCTTGATTAGCATCAACAGCCGAGTCGATACAGCCCTGTCTGTCTGTACATCTATCCCATTTTTGAGTTCCTAAATCTCAGAGACTCTAAGAGTTAGAGACACCAAAATTGGCATGTAGGTTCATCTATATCTTACATTGAACGCCCTAGGAATTGAAAAACAA
>JAWNND010000752.1:0-10386 GCA_035043265.1 Drosophila testacea
AAACTTTGTATGAAGATCTTTGTTATTTTTTGAGATATCTCAGCCAAACTCACAGATTATGTATTTCGTACTCACTGCTACATCCTGAGAAAATTTGGTCAAGATCGGGCCACTATATCATATAGCTGCCATAGGAACAACCAGATGCAAATTAAAACTTTGTATGAAGATCTTTGTTATTTTTTGAGATATCTCAACCAAACTCACAGATTATGTATTTCTTACTCACTGCTACATCCTGAGAAAATTTGGTCAAGATCGGACCACTATATCATATAGCTGCCATAGGAACAACCAGATGCAAATTAAAACTTTGTATGAAGATCTTTGTTATTTTTTGAGATATCTCAACCAAACTCACAGATTATGTATTTCTTACTTACTGCTACATCCTGAGAAAATTTGGTCAAGATCGGACCACTATATCATATAGCTGCCATAGGAACAACCAGATGCAAATTAAAACTTTGTATGAAGATCTTTGTTATTTTTTGAGATATCTCAACCAAACTCACAGATTATGTATTTCTTACTCACTGCTACATCCTGAGAAAATTTGGTCAAGATCGGATCACTATATCGTATAGCTGCCATAGGAACAGTGGCTTTTAATGCTATTAATAAACAATCAAAAGAAGATGGACAAGGGGATGGGGAGGGGGGTGTTACGATTCATTTGTGTTGCAGCTTTCAAAATCAATTTTCAGTATATGGCACTGTTACTCGCTCTTGCTGCAATAATCCAATTGCAGCGAAAAATTTAAAACAGCGAGCAGCGAAAATGTAAATTCTCTATCTATATATAAAACCTCTTTGTCCTCACTGACTGACTGACTGACTTAGTCATCACGCTGTAGGCCAAACGGTTCAAGATATTGAGATGAGAATTTTTACACAACATAGCTGAGACATAATTATCGTGCAATAAGACGGGATTTTTTGATATCCCCACTGGAAGGGGCTAAAATGGGGGGTCAAAGGTCAAAATTGCTTAGTATGAAATTTTTTTGTTTTTTGAGCTATCTTAACCAAACTCACAGATTATGTATTTCTTACTTACTGCTACATCCTGAGAAAATTTGGTCAAGATCGGACCTATATATCATATAGCTGCCATAGGAACAACCAGATGCAAATTAAACTTTGTATGAAGATCTTTGTTATTTTGTGAGATATCTCAACCAAACTACAGATTATGTATGTCTTACTTACTGCTGCATCCTGAGAAAATTTGGTCAAGATCGGGCCACTATATCATATAGCTGCCATAGGAACAACCAGATGCAAATTAAAACTTTGTATGAAGATCTTTGTTATTTTTTGAGATATCTCAACCAAACTCACAGATTATGGATTTCGTACTCACTGCTACATCCTGAGAAAATATGGTCAAGATCGGATCACTATATCATATAGCTGCCATAGGAACAACCAGATGCAAATTAAAACTTTGTATGAAGATCTTTGTTATTTTTTGAGATATCTCAACCAAACTCACAGATTATGGATTTCGTACTCACTGCTACATCCTGAGAAAATTTGGTCAAGATCGGACCACTATATCATATAGCTGCCATAGGAACAACCAGATGCAAATTAAAACTTTGTATGAAGATCTTTGTTATTTTTTGAGATATCTCAACCAAACTCACAGATTATGTATTTCTTACTCACTGCTACATCCTGAGAAAATTTGGTCAAGATCGGATCACTATATCGTATAGCTGCCATAGGAACAGTGGCTTTTAATGCTATTAATAAACAATCAAAAGAAGATGGACAAGGGGATGGGGGAGGGGGGGGGTGTTACGATTCATTTGTGTTGCAGCTTTCAAAATCAATTTTCAGTATATGGCACTGTTACTCGCTCTTGCTGCAATAATCCAATTGCAGCGAAAAATTTAAAACAGCGAGCAGCGAAAATGTAAATTCTCTATCTATATATATAAAACTCTTTGTCCTCACTGACTGATTGACTGACTGACTGACTCACTGACTTAGTCATCACGCTGTAGGCCAAACGGTTCAAGATATTGAGATGAAATTTTTACACAACATAGCTGAGACATAATTATCGTGCAATAAGACGGGATTTCTTGATATCCCCACTGGAAGGGGCTAAAATGGGGGGTCAAAGGTCAAAATTGCTTAGTATGAAATTTTTTTTGTTTTTTGAGCTATCTTAACCAAACTCACAGATTATGTATTTCTTACTCACTGCTACATTCTGAGAAAATTTGGTCAAGATCGGGCCACTATATCATATAGATGCCATAGGAACAACCAGATGCAAATTAAAACTTTGTATGAAGATCTTTGATTTTTAGACCCTGTACTTTAAAAAGTACAAAAGGGTCTATTAAGTTTGTTAAAAAAAAAAAGTGCGTAACAGGCAGAAGGAGGCGTGTCAGACCCCATAAAGTATATATATTCTTGATCAGCATCAACAGCCGAGTCGATATAGCCATGTCCGTCTGTCTGTCTGTCTGTCTGTCTGTCTGTCTGTCCCTTTTTTGAACACCTAGATCTCAGAGACTATCAGAGCTAGAGACACCAAATTTGGCATGTATGTGCATCTATATCTTGCATTGAACCAGTTTATTTTAGATTTTTGCCACGCCCCCTTCCGCCCCTAGAAATTTAAAAACAAAATTTTAAAGACAAATTACAGGAAAACCCTTAAAACTAGCGCCTTGATTTTTGGTATATATAATATTCACTATAGTCCAAACCTGTCCTGAAAATTTCATTCCAATCGGTTGATAAACGCGGAAGTTATTTAACTAACAATGTTACGGGCAAAAGGAAGAAGAAGAGACATAGCGACCTCTATGTTTATCAAGTGGCGCCATCTATTGATAGTATGCAACATTGAAGAACAATCTTTAGTGAACGTTTTGCACTCAAAAAGTACTGGGTCTCCTACTGTCGAGCTTGCTCCACTGTAGCTTACTGCATTTTTTTTTTTTAGAATAGATGTATGTAGCTAGTTGGATAGTTTGAGGCATTAAGATAGTTTGAGGCATTAAGTGAGTTGAAATGGAATTTAAAATGGGTATTGTTTTAGCGTTAATGGAGTTGAAAGAGTGTTTGGCTTATCAGTGATATGATTGATAATAGAGTATCAGTACACACTGTAGCGCACCAGAAGTGATCTGCACTCCCATATTAGGAACTACTTTTTTACCAGGCGTAATTTTGTCGTAATTTGTACAGTAGGGTGTGAAATGGTTGCGTCAGCGTCAGTAGAGCATTTAGGTAGATGAGGGTTATGCAAATTGTTTGCGAATCAGTACAATACGGAGAGCTGAAGAGATCAATACGTATAGAGTCAGTCAATCATCATGGAATTGTCTTCAACATCATCAACGTTATCGATGTCATCATCATCATCCCGATCATTTTCACCATCTCGATCACCATCATCATCATCATCATCAACATCAATAACAACGTCATCTTTATCATATGAGAGATTTGCCAGTGAGTACCAACGTCTTTGTCGTCGTCGTCGTCGTCGTACTCAACAAAGAAGAAGTTATTTGCGGCCATCTACTTTACATGTTGTTCATCGTATTGCCATAAGACGCACTGAGGATATAATGCGCTTCACAGTAAATGTACGCCTTGAACGCCGTTGCAGAGCCCGTTGCTATCGCTCACATACGAGGATAGGATATATGATAAGCTTTATTTTGCATCGTCCCAGTCGCCGAAATGATGGAACAACAACAATATCGCACATCGTTCATATAACTGCAGCAGTGGTCATCAACCATATTGAAAATACCCATGTGGCTGTTGAGGATGTGAATATTGTCCGATTATATCGCCGTTTCCGTCATCAACGTATTGAGTATCGCCATCGGCACCATATTATGCACTACCAGGCAATGTTGAATCAATTGTTTGAAGCCTTCGCCGCCATTATACATGGAAACTCTGGCGTAAGGAATGCGATCATGGCCCAATTCAATGGCTAAACGATGGAGTACAGCAGCACAGCTTTATAGATAACTAGGGGTTTGCCCCCTGCTCGCTTCGCTCGCCAACCCCCGGCTCGCTACGCTCGCTGAAATCTCGGGGAAAAATGTGAAGTGAAAATAGGACACATTTCTCACAGCTATAGCCAGACCTTATGTCATTTCTAATTAGATAGCGGGAATTGTAAATTCAATTTTTCCCTGTAGTTGGACTTAAGATAATAGTAATAAGTAGTACTTTATATAATATAGAGAATGTACATTTTCGCTGCTCGCTGTTTTAAAGTTTTCGCTGCAATTGGATTATTGCAGCAAGAACGATAACAGTACCATATACTGAAAATTGATTTTGAAAGTCGCAACACTAATGAATCGTAACACCCCCCCCCTCCATCTCCCCCTCCCCTTGTCCATCTTCTTTTGATTGTTTATTAATAGCATTAAAAGCCACTGTTCCTATGGCAGCTATACGATATAGTGATCCGATCTTGACCAAATTTTCTCAGGATGTAGCAGTGAGTAAGAAATACATAATCTGTGAGTTTAGTTGAGATATCTCAAAAAATAACACAGATCTTCATACAAAGTTTTAATTTGCATCTGGTTGTTCCTATGGCAGCTATATGATATAGTGGTCCGATCTTGACCAAATTTTCTCAGGATGTAGCAGTGAGTAAGAAATACATAATCTGTGAGTTTGGTTGAGATATCTCAAAAAATAACAAAGATCTTCATACAAAGTTTTAATTTGCATCTGGTTGTTCCTATGGCAGCTATATGATATAGTGGCCCGATCTTGACCAAATTTTCTCAGGATGTAGCAGTGAGAAAGAAATAGATAATCTGTGAGTTTGGTTAAGATATCTCAAAAAATAACAAAGATCTTCATACAAAGTTTTAATTTGCATCTGGTTGTTCCTATGGCAGCTATATGATACAGTAATCCGATCTTGACCAAATTTTCTCAGGATGTAGCAGTGGGTACGAAATCCATAATCTGTGAGTTTGGTTGAGATATCTCAAAAAATAACAAAGATCTTCATACAAAGTTTTAATTTGCATCTGGTTGTTCCTATGGCAGCTATATGATATAGTGGCCTGATCTTGACCAAATTTTCTCAGGATGTAGCAGTAAGTAAGAAATACATAATCTGTGAGTTTGGTTGAGATATCTCAAAAAACAAAAAAATTTCATACTAAGCAATTTTGACCTTTGACCCCCATTTTAGCCCCTTCAGTGGGGATATCAAAAAATCCCGTCTTATTGCACGATAATTATGTCTCAGCTATGTTGTGTAAAAATTTCATCTCAATATCTTGAACCGTTTGGCCTACAGCGTGTTGACTAAGTCAGTCAGTGAGTCAGTGAGTCAGTGAGGACAAAGAGTTTTATATATATAGATAGAGAATGTACATTTTCGCTGCTCGCTGTTTTAAAGTTTCCGCTGCAATTGGATTATTGCAGCAAGAGCAGTAACAGTCTATATACTGAAAATTGATTTTGAAAGTCGCAACACTAATGAATCGTAACACCCCCCCCCCCCTCCATCTCCCCCTCCCCTTGTCCATCTTCTTTTGATTGTTTATTAATAGCATTAAAAGCCACTGTTCCTATGGCAGCTATACGATATAGTGATCCGATCTTGACCAAATTTTCTCAGGATGTAGCAGTGAGTAAAAAATACATAATCTGTGAGTTTAGTTGAGATATCTCAAAAAATAACTACAGATCTTCATACAAAGTTTTAATTTGCATCTGGTTGTTCCTATGGCAGCTATATGATATAGTGGTCCGATCTTGACCAAATTTTCTCAGGATGTAGCAGTGAGTAAGAAATACATAATCTGTGAGTTTGGTTGAGATATCTCAAAAAATAACAAAGATCTTCATACAAAGTTTTAATTTGCATCTGGTTGTTCCTATGGCAGCTATATGATATAGTGGCCCGATCTTGACCAAATTTTCTCAGGATGTAGCAGTGAGAAAGAAATAGATAATCTGTGAGTTTGGTTAAGATATCTCAAAAAATAACAAAGATCTTCATACAAAGTTTTAATTTGCATCTGGTTGTTCCTATGGCAGCTATATGATACAGTAATCCGATCTTGACCAAATTTTCTCAGGATGTAGCAGTGGGTACGAAATCCATAATCTGTGAGTTTGGTTGAGATATCTCAAAAAATAACAAAGATCTTCATACAAAGTTTTAATTTGCATCTGGTAGTTCCTATGGCAGCTATATGATATAGTGGACCTGATCTTGACCAAATTTTCTCAGGATGTAGCAGTAAGTAAGAAATACATAATCTGTGAGTTTGGTTGAGATATCTCAAAAAACAAAAAAATTTCATACTAAGCAATTTTGACCTTTGACCCCCATTTTAGCCCCTTCCAGTGGGGATATCAAAAATCCCGTCTTATTGCACGATAATTATGTCTCAGCTATGTTGTGTAAAAATTTCATCTCAATATCTTGAACCGTTTGGCCTACAGCGTGTTGACTAAGTCAGTGAGTCAGTGAGTCAGTGAGTCAGTGAGTCAGTGAGTCAGTGAGTCAGTGAGGACAAAGAGTTTTATATATATAGATAGAGAATGTACATTTTCGCTGCTCGCTGTTTTAAAGTTTTCGCTGCAATTGGATTATTGCAGCAAGAGCGAGTAACAGTACCATATACTGAAAATTGATTTTGAAAGCCGCAACACAAATGAATCGTAACACCCCCCTCCCCCATCTCCCCTCCCCTTGTCCATCTTCTTTTGATTGTTTATTAATAGCATTAAAAGCCACTGTTCCTATGGCAGCTATACGATATAGTGATCCGATCTTGACCAAATTTTCTCAGGATGTAGCAGTGAGTAAGAAATACATAATCTGTGAGTTTGGTTGAGATATCTCAAAAAATAACACAGATCTTCATACAAAGTTTTAATTTGCATCTGGTTGTTCCTATGGCAGCTATATGATATAGTGGTCCGATCTTGACCAAATTTTCTCAGGATGTAGCAGTGAGTAAGAAATACATAATCTGTGAGTTTGGTTGAGATATCTCAAAAAATAACAAAGATCTTCATACAAAGTTTTAATTTGCATCTGGTTGTTCCTATGGCAGCTATATGATATAGTGGCCCGATCTTGACCAAATTTTCTCAGGATGTAGCAGTGAGAAAGAAATAGATAATCTGTGAGTTTGGTTGAGATATCTCAAAAAATAACAAAGATCTTCATACAAAGTTTTAATTTGCATCTGGTTGTTCCTATGGCAGCTATATGATATAGTGGTCCGATCTTGACCAAATTTTCTCAGGATGTAGCAGTGAGTACGAAATCCATAATCTGTGAGTTTGGTTGAGATATCTCAAAAAATAACAAAGATCTTCATACAAAGTTTTAATTTGCATCTGGTTGTTCCTATGGCAGCTATATGATATAGTGGCCTGATCTTGACCAAATTTTCTCAGGATGTAGCAGTAAGAAATACATAATCTGTGAGTTTGGTTGAGATATCTCAAAAACAAAAAAATTTCATACTACAGCAATTTTGACCTTTGACCCCCATTTTAGCCCCTTCCAGTGGGGATATCAAAAATCCGTCTTATTGCACGATAATTATGTCTCAACTATGTTGTGTAAAAATTTCATCTCAATATCTTGAACCGTTTGGCCTACAGCGTGTTGACTAAGTCAGTGAGTCCAGTCAGTGAGTCAGTGAGTCAGTGAGTCAGTGAGTCAGTGAGGACAAAGAGTTTTATATATATATAGAGAATGTACATTTTCGCTGCTCGCTGTTTTAAAGTTTTCGCTGCAATTGGATTATTGCAGCAAGAGCAGTAACAGTACCATATACTGAAAATTGATTTTGAAAGTCAGAACTAATGAATCGTAACACCCCCTCCATCTCCCCCTCCCTTGTCCATCTTCTTTTGATTGTTTTATTAATAGCATTAAAAGCCACTGTTCCTATGGCAGCTATACGATATAGTGATCCGATCTTGACCAAATTTTCTCAGGATGTAGCAGTGAGTAAAAAATACATAATCTGTGAGTTTAGTTGAGATATCTCAAAAAATAACACAGATCTTCATACAAAGTTTTAATTTGCATCTGGTTCTTCCTATGGCAGCTATATGATATAGTGGTCCGATCTTGACCAAATTTTCTAGGATGTAGCATGAGTAAGAAATACATAATCTGTGAGTTTGGTTGAGATACTCAAAAAATAACAAAGATCTTCATACAAAGTTTTAATTTGCATCTAGTTGTTCCCTATGGCAGCTATATGATATAGTGGCCCGATCTTGACCAAATTTTCTCAGGATGTAGCAGTGAGAAAGAAATAGTATAATCTGTGAGTTTGGTTAAGATATCTCAAAAATAACAAAGATCTTCATACAAAGTTTTAATTTGCATCTGGTTGTTCCTATGGCAGCTATATGATACAACTCGATCTTGACCAAATTTTCTCAGGATTGCAGTGGTACGAAATCATAATCTGTGAGTTTGGTTGAGATATCTCAAAAAATAACAAAGATCTTCATACAAAGTTTTAATTTGCATCTGGTAGTTCCTATGGCAGCTATATGATATAGTGGCCTGATCTTGACCAAATTTTCTCAGGATGTAGCAGTAAGTAAGAAATACATAATCTGTGAGTTTGGTTGAGATATCTCAAAAACAAAAAAATTTCATACTAAGCAATTTTGACCTTTGACCCCCATTTTAGCCCCTTCCAGTGGGGATATCAAAAAATCCCGTCTTATTGCACGATAATTATGTCTCAGCTATGTTATGTAAAAATTTCATCTCAATATCTTGAACCGTTTGGCCTACAGCGTGTTGACTAAGTCAGTGAGTCAGTGAGTCAGTGAGTCAGTGAGTCAGTGAGTCAGTGAGTCAGTGAGGACAAAAGTTTTATATTATAGATAGAGAATGTACATTTTCGCTGCTCGCTGTTTTAAAGTTTTCGCTGCAATTGGATTATTGCAGCAAGAGCGAGTAACAGTACCATATACTGAAAATTGATTTTGAAAGTCGCAACACTAATGAATCGTAACACCCCCCCCCCTCCATCTCCCCTCCCCTTGTCCATCTTCTTTTGATTGTTTATTAATAGCATTAAAAGCCACTGTTCCTATGGCAGCTATACGATATAGTGATCCGATCTTGACCAAATTTTCTCAGGATGTAGCGGTGAGTAAAAAATACATAATCTGTGAGTTTAGTTGAGATATCTCAAAAAATAACACAGATCTTCATACAAAGTTTTAATTTGCATCTGGTTGTTCCTATGGCAGCTATATGATATAGTGGTCCGATCTTGACCAAATTTTCTCAGGATGTAGCAGTGAGTAAGAAATACATAATCTGTGAGTTTGGTTGAGATATCTCAAAAAATAACAAAGATCTTCATACAAAGTTTTAATTTGCATCTGGTTGTTCCTATGGCAGCTATATGATATAGTGGCCCGATCTTGACCAAATTTTCTCAGGATGTAGCAGTGAGAAGAAATAGATAATCTGTGAGTTTGGTTAAGATATCTCAAAAAGTAACAAAGATCTTCATACAAAGTTTTAATTTGCATCTGGTTGTTCCTATGGCAGCTATATGATACAGTAATCCGATCTTGACCAAATTTTCTCAGGATGTAGCAGTGGGTACGAAATCCATAATCTGTGAGTTTGGTTGAGATATCTCAAAAAATAACAAAGATCTTCATACAAAGTTTTAATTTGCATCTGGTTGTTCCTATGGCAGCTATATGATATAGTGGTCCGATCTTGACCAAATTTTCTCAGGATGTAGCAGTGAGTAAGAAATACATAATCTGTGAGTTTGGTTGAGATATCTCAAAAAATAACAAAGATCTTCATACAAAGTTTTAATTTGCATCTGGATGTTCCTATGGCAGCTATATGATATAGTGGCCCGATCTTGACCAAATTTTCTCAGGATGTAGCAGTGAGAAAGAAATAGATAATCTGTGAGTTTGGTTAAGATATCTCAAAAAATAACAAAGATCTTCATACAAAGTTTAATTTGCATCTGGTTGTTCCTATGGCAGCTATATGATACAGTAATCCGATCTTGACCAAATTTTCTCAGGATGTAGCAGTAAGTAAGAAATACATAATCTGTGAGTTTGGTTGAGATATCTCAAAAAACAAAAAAATTTCATACTAAGCAATTTTGACCTTTGACCCCCATTTTAGCCCCTTCCAGTGGGGATATCAAAAAATCCAGTCTTATTGCAGTAATTATGTCTCGAAGCTATGTTGTGTAAAAATTTCATCTCAATATCTTGAACCGTTTGGCCTACAGCGTGTTGACTAAGTCAGTGAGTCAGTGAGTCAGTGAGTCAGTGAGTCAGTGAGTCAGTGAGGACAAAGAGTTTTATATATATAGA